>NESQ01000579.1:0-37997 GCA_003070745.1 Tuber borchii | reverse complement strand
GTTGGCCGTTCCGGGGGGAGTTGAATTTGGCTCGGAAGCCTCTGAGAGCAATGTGTGCGATGGCTCCGTCCTAACTTCGTTCCACAAAGTGTCACCGCCTGCGTGCGAGAGGTGATATTCCTCTCGTTGCACTTCTGAGAATGTATGTGCGAACGGCGCGGTATCTCCTCCCTTCAACGGTTCGTCCCTCACCAGTGAGGTTGAGCTCAGTCCGGAAGATGGCAGTGGTGACACGACCACGACCACGAATCGGAGGCATGCTATTAACCAATTAGATTCTCTGTAAAAAAGACTAAATGGGACGCGCAGAAGACTAACCTGAATTAGGCGAGGATGTTCTTGGCGTGCAGAAGAAGACGGGAAATCCCAAAGAAATCTAGCAAATAGCGATCAGTAATCATTCCATCTTGGGAAAGGTGCAAATGAGACAAACAGAAGACTAACTATAGGGGGGGATAGCAAGCGAAAACGGGGAGCCGCTAGTGTATCTAGAGAATAGTGGTCAGCTATCGTTTCACATTAAGGCTTTAGAAGAGCTCGTACGAGCCGTGCACAAGTTCATTCAAGAACTTACGCAGCGCTTCATCGTACCCCAGAAGGAAGTGAGAAAGACCAGGCCTCGGGTTGGTATCTCTAGGAGGCCGAGGAAGGAAGGAAAGAGACGAATTGTGGCACAAACTTACTTTTAGGAGGTAGAAGCGATCGAAAAGCTTCGCTTCAATTAACAGTAAGTTACCGGTATTCTATGGATATCAATCAGTATAGCCCACGAAAGGCCTGAGAACGGCTCATTTCGGACGTTAGGAACCGCGGACGAGACTTACCGGTATAGTTGGTGTGAAATGTGAGTGAGACTGTATGATCGCGGAAAACAGGTCTCGTTTATATATAACTATCGTTGTGAAGGGAAAAGCTGCTTTTGGAGGACAAGGAAGGACGATGAGAAGCTGTAGATTGATTAGAAGGTAATGAAGGAGTGGAGAAGGAAAATCGCGGGGTAGCGAGGGGTTTATATAAGGAAGAGCGTACTATTCAAGCTGTTTGTCGTAGTATCAAGAGTTCTAACAACTCAGACCAGTCTGAAAGAGACTGTTAAACGTCCCAACTTGAACGTAGAACGTCCTTCTGTGCCTGTACAAAAAAGTACAGATGTACAGTTGCCGTGAGGCAAACATGTAACAAGGTAAGCTTGTACACTTGAAAAGGTGGGTTGAACAAACATGAACAAGCTTTTCAAGAGTGCTTTAAGGTACAACGATGTAATAGGCAGGCTTGTGACTACCCCTGCTTTCTTGATGTGGGTTCGGATAAGGAATATTAGGGTATGGTAGATGAGCGCTTGCCATTAGGTTTGGCCCCCTCAAAGTCTGCAATACGCCGAATAAAGCACACCTGAGGTTTAGGGTATAATTCGCGTTGCTTATCATTTTTTAAAAAGTAATCGTAGATATAAGTGTTAAGTAAGGTCTTCTCGAGATTTGTAGGAGTCTGTCGTGGCTCTGGGCCGTCGTTCATGTTCATGCCTGCAGGACCTCTAACGCCCTACCTGATTTAGTCTGAAAGCTAATGTGAAAAGGGAGTTTTGAGCCGCAGAACGTCATTCAAGTACGAGTACTAGTACAATCCTGCTCAGGGGAAGGTGAGACCGACCCGAACAGTTGGCCTTTGAATTACAAACAGGCCACACAACACACCTTGAAAGTTTTTCAAGTTCTCATATTTTTTCTATCCCTTGAAATATCTCGAATTTACTGAACAGACGGTGTGACGACGAATTTCGTCCTATTTGCACCTTTTTACGTACAATAACATCTATCTATAGCACAGTTCCGGTCAAGAACTAGTTATTCAATTACCACACGCGTTCAAGCACAGTGAGATCAGTCTCGAAAAGTAAGTTTGATTTTCGCGTCTCTTTTGTGCTGTGTATCAAATCTAATTTCTTGCAGAATGGTACAAGAGTCTCAATGCCCGTACTGCAGAAGAAAATACAAGTCAAGTACCTGGTACCGGAAGCATATGGAAACAGCGCATTTTGACTTTGTACAGCCTATTTGCGACGAAGAACGGCATGCACGAATCCTTCAGCCTGCCGACTCTGACCTAACCTCCAATCTACTCGGGGAAGAATTTAGTATGGCTGAAACGAATATTGAAGCAAATGAGTTCGATCTCTACGTAAACGCTGCCGATTCGGACGTGGAAAGTCTTAATTATTCAGACACTGAGGAAAGCACACCATTGGTTGGACTACCGATACCGACGACGCACCCCACTGCGGGAAGGTCACTACGGGACGTTGTACAGCCCGAAAGATCTGAAGATGAGATGTGGTCACCATTCAGAAGCAAGAAGGACTTTGAGCTTGCTCGGTGGTTTATCGAAGCAAAGGTACCAAAGGATCACATGGATAGATATTTCAAGAAGGACTTGGGGCCTGAGGGCAGTAATATTAACTCTGGTTATCGGCTCCTTGATGCCGTTGATCAGTTGGAATCAGGTATGGGAATGAACAGCTGGAAAGAGGGGTTTGTATCGTTTAGCGAAGCTGTAAGTAAATGCACCCTACAACGTCCTATTCTAACCGAAAGTAGGAAATTTCGGACGAGGAAGGACCAGACGAAGCTTCCGTAACACAGAAATTCTTTTTCCGCAATCATATTGATTGTGCTAAATATTTACTTGGTCAAAGATGTTTTGCTCAAGATTTAGTTTACGCCCCTGTGAAGGAATGGAATAGCGAAGAACCACCTCAGAGAGTTTATTCAGAGATGCATACCGCTGATTGGTGGTGGGAGACACAGGTAGGTTCAAATACGACGTTCCACGGCGCTTCCATACCGTTTACTAGGACACAAAATTAACAGCCAGCAAAGGATGAATTACCGGATGGAGCAACACTCGTACCAATTATATGTTCCTCAGACGTTACTTGTTTGACCAATTGCTCAGGAGACAAGAAAGCCTGGTCAATCTACATGACAATTGGAAATATCCTATCGAGTACACGGAACAAACCCTCGAAACATGCAACCGTTCTTTTGGCGCTTTTGCCCGTCCCCCCAAAGATGCTGGGCATAGCAGCAAGAGATGCACGGCAAAGGCAGGTCAACAATGAGATTCTTTGTGATTTGATGGAAGCGATCTTTGCGCCAATTGTTGCACTAGGGAACTCCGGACTTGAGATTGAATGCGCCAATGGAAAGGTCCGATTGTGTTTCTTACGCCTGTCGGCGTGGATTGCGGATCACTTGGAAAATGTAACATTGCACGGTATTCAACAAAATCAGTGCGCTGTCTGTGATGTTCGACCGGAACAGCTAGGGTCTCATTTGAGACGTTCTGCAGCCAGACGAGATTATAGGAAATCCCAACATCTCTTCAACAAATACTGTGAAAACGACCAGCAGGCCAAGCAACAAGCTAACAGATTGTGGTTTCAAATTGCTTCCTAGCGTCTTTTGGGGGCTTCCGAACGTTCAGCAATCCGACCTGCCCAAACCAGATATTCTCCATGTCGTGTACCTGGGAATATTCGAAACACACCTTATGAAATGGGTTATCGGATTTCTAAAGAAATACAAACGGCTACAAGCATTCGATGCTATCTGGAAGAGTTTAGATGTTTATCCTGGCTATTCCGCGCCGAACAAAGAGTACAGTCGGATATCTCAGTGGACCGGAAAAGAGATGAAGAATCTGGTTAAAGTGATACTACCATGTTTTGCAGCCTCCCTACGTCGTCCGAGTGCCGCAGAACGTCCCATATTCACCAAAGCTCTAACCTGTGTCCGGTCGATTGTCGACTTTACTCTAATGTCACTATATACAAGCCATACCGATGAGACGATTCAATACCTCGAACAGTTCCTTAAGGCCTTTCATGATCACAAAGTCGTTTTTAAGGAGTACCGAAAGGATAAGTCCACTGCCAGGAAAGTGAGAGAGGTCACAGCCAGAATTCGAGGTGAGCATAGTGAAGTACTTAATCAACACCGCCTTTTGGGAGCTACATTTGCCAAAAGACGTCGCATTGCGGACGAGCAACGTCGCGATTTGGATGGAATTGTTGCAGATATATATGATGAGGATGTAGACTTGAACTTTGTTACGATACATCTGTTGAGTCACTTCGGGGACCATATACGGCGCTTTGGGAACATTCAAATGTATTCTACCGAGTCGGGTGAAACAAGTCACAAAACAATGATCAAGGAGGGCTATCAGCGGTCAAATAAAAATGATGCCAGCCAACAAATACTACGATCATATTCTAGACTTGACAGCTTCAAAATTCATGAAATGAATATCCAAGCGGATCTAGCGCGTCCGATTCGAGACGAAGTACGCGACAAACAGCACAAACGGCAAGTCGGTTCAGTAACTAAACAACCAATGGGTTTCACACCAACCGTGGAAACCATTTTCCAGCTCTACCAGAGTTTGAGAAATTTTCCGGCCCTTTTAATGGATTAATATCAACGGAACTCGTCTGTGAGCCAACATTTTGATGTGGATTCGGTTAAACAGTTTCCAGTTGAGTTATGTCGGCTTTTACATGTCCCGGTAGAGAACCTTCAGGACGAGAGGGAGGTCACTTGGCACCTGCTTCGGTGTACCGGAACCCAGCGTTGAAGGTCAACAGGGCAGAGCAGGAATGATTGGGTATGGGTGGATTCGGGTAATAGAAGTATTTATGGAGCACTAAAAGGCTGTTATCCGGCCCGCTTGGTTTCGATAATGAAAGTTCGAGACCCAAGAACGGGTTTAGTAGATAGACTGGTATTAGTAGATAGACTATATGTTGAGAACTCGGGGAAGCTCAGCGATATCACGGGACTTGTTACCGTTACTTTGGGGACGGCGAAAGGCACAAATGAAACAACTGAGATAGTCGTTAGTATCAAACGGATCATGGGCATGGCGCATTTAGTGCCCGAGACTAGTGGTACGGATAACAACCGCTGGTATGTAAATAGTAGGATTGATTTAGAAACATTTAATAGAATTTATTGAAAACTTTACAGTAGAAAGAAAGAAACAAAAAATGGTATGAAGGGGACGCGTAGCGGTGTATTTTGAGACACCTAAGGATATCGATGGTGAACTAACCGAGGCGACAAATAGGAGTGGTACAGAAAGGCAAAGCGAATCATGAATGTCGGGAGAAGGACGAGAGGAGGCACAAAAGATACCGGCTTCAGTGAAATAAAACAGATTTGGCACGCATACTTTGGAAACAGAAGGGTGTGTGGGGCCGGTACAGGGGTAGAGAGTAGATGTTATGACCTGAAGAACGTCCCCCAGGGGACGAAATCCATAACGGAGAAATCAAGGAAAGAGAGAGTGAGCAAAGTGCGATATGGGACGCTGAGAGAGACGAGGATGTTCCGGACGCGCACCAGGGGTAGAGAGTGCATGTTATGACGTGAAGAACGTCCCCAGGGGGACGAATTCCATAACGGAGAAATCAAGGGGAAGGGAGAGCGCTAAGGGTGTGATGGGGCGCTGAGACAGGCAAGGTTGTTCCGGACGCGCACAGGTACAAAGCGGATGCACAACAGCCAAAATGGGCTGGATGGAAATGCAAAAAAAAACAGGGGTCAGTTAAGCGAGATCTCCTCGCTAGTGGAGCAAGCGAGGGGCCACCTGCAAAAGAGGACGATAAATGGCGCCGAAGCCATGTATGGGGCTTTCAGAAGGCCTGTTGGGTCTTTAGGAAAGGCGGTAAATGAATGAGGGACAGGAGGGACTGGGGGAGGTGGTATTACTAGCAGATACAGGGAGATATGTAGGTAATACATGAGGGAGAATTTTTTTTGCTGATGATAAGTCATGTACAAAACACATATTAAATAACCACCGAGTGTAGTAACACACACAATATAAACATATAACAATACTAATTATTGTTCACAAGTACAAGTCATGTGAGAGAAAATACAAACCTACTATTCATAACTCTGAATAGTGTGAAACCAATTCCTTCACTATTCACTATTTGTGACAAATCGGCATTTACCTCAGCATGAATACTCATTTCCAGTATGAAGAACCTGAAGAGAGGGATCATAATTTCATATGGCAAATTGTCTGTGCTTGTCTTAATGCTTATACTAAATTCAGACTCAAATATTCAGGTTCTACAACCTCCTTTCAAAAATCAGGAAATAGGTATCAGACTTCTGATATTTTAGTCTGAGGGCTTAGTTTGATTGAACCAAATGAGTAACTCTGTTTCTGACTCAGGATTTCCACAATTCCCTATCATTTCGACTTAAGACTAGTAGATGCCAGTATTGTGTACCACTTATATTGCAAATAGTTTGGGTTCTACATACCTGGTACTTGGCTGCTTTACCTACTACACTTTACTGAAATCTCTTCCTCCTCAAACCAAATCTCCTCCTCTGCTCAGGCTAGAATCATCTTCTCAATAGCATGAAAGAAGTACTATCTTTCTTTTGCCCATGTCATCCTCAGACTTTCTGGTTTTCTGGCTTTCTCTGCTTCCACAGTTTCTCCTTCTTTTCAAAAGACCCTCGAATCATGGTTAGTTAACATGCCTTCTCTTTACTCAATTTAGCTTTAACTTACTCCTTTACTTCCTCAACAAAATTCCAATGCCACTCATGCTAGGAGAGTCAATTGTTGGGTTTCTAATTGTTGAATAGTCTCCTGAGCAAATAAGTGACATTCAGCTATATCACGAGTGTACAAGCAAAGAGTGGTTTCTGCAGTAACTGAGTCTTTGGATTGCTAGAAGATGAGAAAAAGATAGCAGAAAAGAGAGTAGAAAAGCTATTCTCAATTCCTTTTCTTGAAGCGGAGTACAAGAAGCGAGAGATAGCAATGTACTATATAGAGAATCAAAAACAGGGAAATTATCAAGCTATACAAATACCTAGAGAGTATACAGTTCGAATCCTTAGACCATGAGAGGGCTATCATATAAGGCAGCACAAAGACTCAAGTAGAGCCATATATCAAACTATTGCTATTTGCACCTTGGGGATAGCTTTCTCATGGCATACCATAGTGCCAAGCACAGAACTACAAAATACCATAATAGAGTAAAATTAGCTGATGGCATATTCTGGCATAACTCAATTCTCATAGACTAGTTTGGGTTATTGAGGAGGCAAAGACTGGAGTTTTTCAGCACAGTCTGAACTTATAAGAATGGGAAATAGAGGACATTCAATATTAGTTGGGCTTTTATATTGTTTCTTTTAAACTAATATAGTTAACTTTAGAAGATACAGGAGAGTCTGAGGTAGAATCTGTGTTCCCAACCATCTAGAGCCCTGAACAGCCCAGTTGATGAACTGTCAAATGTCCTGAAAGGGACAGGACGAGGAACAATATGCTGTCCCTGTCTTAAAATTCAAAAACTGTCATTATCAGCAATGACAGTGGAACTGGTAACCTGAGACATCATTTTATTAGAGGTACTTGAAGAAGGTAGTGGTATTGCTGAAACTAATATTTTAACAAAGGGGAGAGGGCTAAATCAAAAATGAGCCAAAGACTAGGAACACATTTTTCAAACCAGGGGGTTGTAAGATCGATTCCCTTCTAACAAAATACTAAACAATGACACTTAAAGGCAGCTAGAAGCAAGAAACAAATAAAATAATACGAAAAGGATGCAAAATAAAGCAAAAGAGGTAAGTGAGCTAGCACTAGGACTCTTTTTTCTTTTTTTCTTTTTTTTTTTTTGTATCATGCGCTTTGATTCATCAACTACGGGGTACAAAGGCTACGTGCAGCGGTGAGCTATGGTAAGGAAAAACCCCCTGTGTAAAGAAATCCACCTCAGACCACCGGAAAAAACCATCATCCCAAGTCCCTCTGATGTGGGACCAACCGCACGATCCTGCCGCGAAGACAAAAAACCCCTATCGGCTAAGTAGACAACAGAAATAAATCACAGACACGACAAGCAGGAGACAACAGGAAAACCGAACCCGAAAACTCCTTCCCTTTAAAACAAAGTAACAAAAGAAACTCCGTTCATATCCCGAGTGCTCTAACAGAAACCTGACCGTGAAATTTTAGCCTAAACTACAGAATACAAAACGGGGGGACAGTGAAAGCTAAAACCAAGCAAAACCATCACATTACTCCGTAACCCAAGGCGTTGACATCGTCCAAGGAGGCAGTGCAATCCCATGACCGAGCGTAACCGAGCGGTGCGGCCGAGCCCGCCGCCGGGGATGGGTGGTGACCGTTGGCAGTAAGAATGCCAGCTAATGAGAGGATGTTTGGCTGTAACCGAGCCACGGGACGGAACCAAGCGGAGGAGAGGAGGGGTAGACCCAAGTATCGTAGGAACTATCGGAAACGTGTGCGTGTCTGACTAGGCAGCCTCGAGCGAAACGTAATCGAAGAGAGTAGAGAAATCGACCGTAGCCTGATGAAAAGTTTTCTCTTACTGCGAACCGTGATCCCAGCCGTCTGTAACATAGACGCGAGGGTGTTGCCGACCGTGCAAATACTAAGCGAGAACGCGAAACAAAAGCGAAGAGGGGGATGGGACTCGCCCTAGGAAACGGGTGCCCAAGTCCGAATCCATCATAGGGGGGGGTGCAGCTCACTGAGAGTGCGTTGGAGAAAGGATGGATCTGACGATGATTTCTCGTGGTGTTGAGATTTCAATCGCCGGAGGTGTAGAGGAGATGGTTCGTGGCTAGCACTAGGACTCCTCTTCCCTTGCTTTTTAGCAATAACACTCATGCAGCTGGGTTAAAGGTAGAAATTTCCATAAAAGCTCTTGCTATCTTTGTTTACTAAAACATTAAAGAACCCCCATTCAATTCCCATTTTCAGAAGCCCCAATTCAAACTCTCACCTTCTAACCCCCCTATTTTCAATGCCAAAGACCTTTTTTGCAACACAAGCTAGAATTGCTACCAACTGGGCGGAACGGTAGAGACTCTGAATGATGACCAGTGATAACTGGTAATGACAGGGATTCAATATAATTTATTCTTATCTAAAAAGGAGACACCACCAATTCAGGTATGGCCTCCAAACGGCATTGCTATCCCGGGGCATGCCAACCCAACCCACCTGTCCCGCTGTTCATCTGGAAAGTACCACTCACGCAATATGTAGTAGCCCTACCACAGGGCCCGAACGTCTGGTCAGAACATGGCTATCTACACGTACTTCAAATCAACCGCTTACAGTGTCTTCCAGCGTCGCGAGATTCCTGAGTTGCGAGAGTGGCTGGAGAAAAGTAGGAGTATGCGTCATCTAAATATCACACTTAACCTATTATAGAATTAATAACTCCAAGATTGATAATGATGGCATAAGTGAAATCGCAGTGTTCAGAACTATACCCATAATGGCTGCCAAAACAGTAAGCGACAGAGCCACTCTGGCTACTCGAGAATCTCGCGTCACCGGAAGAGACTGTATCTCGAGTATCCTCGTATCCCAATTCACAAATAACGGCCCGTGACGGCCAGTGATGGCCAGTTGCATCAGATAAAGACCGAGATCTATAAGGAATGGCCGTGCTAGGTCAATACCGGTGGAAGATGCTAGGCGACTACCACCTGCAACCAGTAATATCAAGCAGATGTAGGGGACAGTGGGGGCTATGCAGTTCGCTAGGCAATGAGGGAAATGTTTCTCTCTCTCTTCTGATGATAGTAGGCATCTTAGGAGGAACATGTTGGAAGAGTGCAGATATGAGCTATCAGAGACCAAAGATTGATCATAATACGGTCTTCTTTTCATCTACCCTACTATCTTTGCAGCTTTGCAATAAGCTATAAAGCTAGATTAAATGGAATCAAGTTGTGCAGTGCGGATTGTTGTTGCAATTCAGTAATTATTATCCATATTGTCTTTTATACCATATTTATTTACTACCACGTGAAACAGAGTGGACCGGAGAGATAGTTAGACTGCCATCAGCGGTGGCTGGACGCAATACTCCAAGTTTTCTAGTCCGAGGGTTGTTCTCGTCTTGACAGGCCTCATCTGACCGTGGTCAACAGCAGTCCAACCACCACCCTGGTAGGTTACTCAAGCACCACTTTTCTCTTCCAGTTTTACAAGTATTGTAATTTTCCAAAAGGTTGTCGCAACTTGCAGTTTGTGCCTGTTCTTACTTGATTTTTTTCTTCTCACTGAAACTGTTTCTGAAGGTGCAAGTGGAGTTTTAACAGGTCATACTACAAAAACCGCCATGAAGTACTAGATATACCGTGGTATTTTTCACCAATCTCCACTGGTATATCTGGCGCTCTGAGCCCAAGAAAAAATATATATATATTCCTAGAAATTTTCGAACTTGGGATGTTGCAACGACCTTTTGGAAAATCACAATAACCCCAACTTACAGTACGTGAGTGCTAGTACCTGCCTTATTGATTCGGTTAATTATGGACCGTTCACCTGCTGTTCCAAACATGACCGTTCCCAGCTGTTAACGCTCCGGAGGTCCTTTTCATTTTTGACAGTTCGCACCTATTTTCAGTAAATGGTATCCTCAACGGCCCCCTTGGATCCAACGGTTCAACCCTCTAATTCCCTACTTGAACCGTCCATTCAGCTGTTAACCGAACGCACCCTTAGTGCGCAACTGGGTAACTTTAAGAACTGCAGAACACTTCTGGCCTTTCCTCAGAAAATATAGAGCCCCTATCTTGGGCACGGCCGGACACAGGCTTCTGGAAATTAATTTTAAAAAAGACAGCATCACCTGTCGAAAAAAATCAGCCATAATAAATCAGAAGAGTACTTGGGATGTCTAAAGGGAGAGCGGGGGGAGAGCCGTCGGCTAGAGACAGGCAAAATTGGTCAATAAGGCAGGTACTAGCACTCAAGTACTCTAAGTTGAGGCTATTGTGATTTTCCAAAAGGTATCATAGTCGCAACATCCCAAGTTCGAAAATATCTAGGAAGATATTTTTTTTTCTTGGGCTCAGAGAGCCAGATATACCAGTGGAGATTGGTGAAAAATACCACAGTATATCTAGTCTAATAATGTTAGATAGATTGTGCGGATATCTTGTCCGATAGATATATAAATTCTAAGACTCATTTTTTCTTCAAAGAATAACCGATCCGGTCCTACTACAGCCAATGCAATAATCAAGAAATTTCCTTCATATCATATCTCTGAAGTATCGAACTTTGTTAACTCGTAGCACTAGTCGTACCTTGTCCCTCACAATTTGCAAGCTAGCCTTTTGAAAAATGCTCTATGAGAAGCTTGAACCCTTATATACCCCTCTCCTGAGAGGGTGATTGGAAGGCACTTTTTGCTACATCTTGTTAGGGAGTAAGGGAAGGTATTCTGTGGGGCCCCGAGGCCTTGATGAATTTCAAATGGTTGTTGATTGGCCGGTTCAAGTATCATTATTTTTTTCCCCCAGCTCTATATTCCCCTCTGGCTATAGCTTAGCTGACCTTCAAGTTACATCCAATCGAAATACCACCCTATACCCATCGTTCCAGCTTTGAAGTTTAGAATAACTATAGGAATCATATGTAGCCCTAGACACCATCAGTATCAGCTTTGTTTCAACTTCATGAGTGGGCTGGTAGTAAGCTTGAATATCAAAGGAGGGTATATTTAGTCTTCCCAATAGGCTGTGTTATAATCAACTGAGAAACCCTCCTTCCACCAGCCACTAAAATGAGAGGTTTTGGAGGCATGTTTCGGATGTGACCTTTACCCTCTACTCGTAGGCTTTATGAATAATGCCCCAAATAACACACAAAAGCCCTATAATACTTTTAAAACACACCTTATCCTCCCCAACACTTCCCCAACCATCGAACAAACAAGAAAGCAAGCAAGCCAAACCAAAACCAAAACCAAAACCAAAGGCAAAAAAAAGAACCCAACAAGCAAACCCCTATATTCCATATGGCAAAGAGCAGAAGCCCCGCTTCAAACCCTTTTACGAGTGCAATGACAGCCAGACTCCAACCCCCGACCATTCAAAACACCGAACCTCTCGCACCCGCTCCATCCGCCCAAGGGATCACCAGCAACGAGAGAGCCCGCTACAACAATCTGCGCGGCACCATATTCTGCTTTACACACAGCCTGGCTGAAATCCTGAATTCCTGGAACGACGGCGTGAAGCCTAGGCTTTTCCACGAAATGTTGCACACTATTCGTGTAGAGGTTGCGGATATTGCTGGCCTTGCGACGCTAGAGAATGCCAGCTTTCGGGAGTTGTGTGGTAGGCTTGAGGAGTGCCTTAATAGGTTGGAGGCATTGAACGATGTGGTTAGGGAGAATTTGCCGCTCGGGTGGAGGGGAGTGTAAGGGAGGTGGCGGCGGGCGAGATTAGGTCTGCGAGTTGGGTTTATCCGAGTTTCTTTTGAATGGGATTTTGGTTACTGAATGCTTTTTTAAAAAAAATTATCGCAACTGACGAACAAGTGTATAGCGTTGATAAGTTAGGGGTTGTAATTTGGTGAGTGCGCTATTGTAAATCCTAGAATTAGAGGGACTAACTCGATCTATAGCCATTCCTAATCGTTCCTAGGTATGATATCATGGAATTAGGATAACGTACGGGGGGGTTCATGGTTTATCACTCTCACTTCAGCTATGTACAGCACTAGACAATTCCCAACTCTACCTTCTTGAAAACACTTGAAATCTTATGATACCATCAGCTGGAAAATTACCATGCATCCAAACCCCTAGTAAAAGAGGCTCAAGGGATCAAGGTTGTATTCACTTCTTATAATTATGTCAAGTAGTGTGAAAGTGACTCAAATTTCTGTATGGAGCTCCATACAAAAAAAAAAGTTCATGACAACTGATATGATCCCTTATGCTTAAATGGCATTTTGTCCACTCCTTTACAGTCTTTAAAAATTCTATAACTAAGTTACGGGCTTGCTGATGCACTATGAAAATTTAGCATATTCCCTAGACATTATACAGTGAGAGAAGGTGGTGAAGGTGGATACCTTTGGCGCAGAAAGGGGCATGGGGATCGGGCAAAATGTTTTGGGTGGGTACTTTAACCAGACATGACATGATGCTGCTGTACAATGTCACGTGGTGTTCGAAGTCGGTCATTCTCGGTCAGAGATAGGTATAAACACTTTAAACAGTAGACGCGTTCCCTATCCGTCCTTTGGAAACTAGCTTTAGAAGCGTTGTGGCTGAGCGGAATAGAGTGTTAAGGCAATGCCATATCGACCCCCCCACGTTCATGGCTTATCATTGACCGAAGGCAAGCTCGGAGCAATTACCAGGCTAATGTCTACTAATCAGCGCACATCTCAACCTCCCTCTCTCCCTCCCTCCTCCACTTGTAATATATACCAAACCAAACTCTACCCCCACCACCGCATAGAAAAACAAAATACCACCCCAACCACGCAATGCATGATTCAGCTCTACTATACTATACACAGGGATATCACAAAAGACCAAAAAGCTCGAGAGTGAGATTAAAAATGATAAAAGCAAAAAACAATTAAAGAAGGTTAGCAATGAATGAATCACGAATCACTACTCCTCCACCCATCCGTCCGTCCCAAACCTCATTAGCCAGAACAAAAAGACCCATAACCACACTACCCTTCCGTTTCCCCACCTCCGCGACCACCACCAGCGCCTTTCCGACGACGGCCTCTCAACAAATCCAGCACAAAGCTCAGGCTCTTACTCCGTCCCCTACTAGTGCCTTCATCCCGGCGCTTCTTGACGCCCCCGACGACTACGGCTTTTAGCTGCGAGCCGGCTACGATCGGTCCCGGGAGTAGGGAAGAAATTGAGCGACGGTGGGAGGGCGTGAGACTATTCTTCCGGCTGGATTGGGGTTCGTCGGCGTGAATGAGGTCGGAATGCATAGCGTCCGAGAGCGCCATGGAGCGTTCGGTCACTGCGAGGGAGGAGCTGGAAGTGCCTCGTGCAAGTTGTGGGCGGGCTACAGGATGTTCCTCGAGAAGTGGTGGGAGGGTATAGCGGGTGGAAGAGGTTTCATCCTCGCCTTCGCTGCTGGAACTGGTAGTGTCCTGCTCGTCAAGGAATAAGGATCCGTTCTTCCGACAGGGTGTTACTATTCCCCGTTCTAGCGCCAATGCAGAATCAAAATCGCTCTCGTAGTCGGACTCGTCGTCGGGATTCTTGGCCCTGCCACGGCCAGAAGAGATTATCCATACCCCGTAGAAGGTCAGTGAACACCCAGAGACAAACTTTAGCATTCTCTCCGCGTCGACGGTTTCAAAGTCTCTGTATAATATGGCTGATCCCAGGATTACGGAAATAGTAAAGAGAACAAATTGCGTTGGGATCACTTGAGTCGAGTCGAAGCGTTGGAGGGCGCGGTTTACGTATTTCACCTGCAGGATTGCAGTTGCAACTAGGACTATAGCGAAGAGGTATGCTATTGGGTAGGTGAAGATTCGGTAGAAAGATGAGGAGAGGAGGGATGATATTCCCTTTGTTGAGAGGACAGTGTAACCGCCTACTATCTGTTAGTCACCCCATTGCGCAGGAGGGCAAGGGGGGATACCGAATAACCCGACAAGCCCCAGGTCAATAAATATGTACCTCCTCCCATACTTTGGAGAAAGATACATAAACAGCGCGATAAGGCCACACGTGATCCCAAAGTAAACCTCAAAGGCGGTTTGCGAGATGGCCTCAAGGATCCGGTCAGGTCCGAGCTACATCTCGCAGCAACACAACAGCCAGTCAGAACGCAGACGGGCTAGTAAAAGAAACACTCGGATTAAGTATCGCCAACCTTGACTTCCTCCTTTTCAGCACTCCAGACCACAGTTACGGCGCCGCAAATACTAACTACAACGCCCATGAGATCCCGGCCGCGGAATGGCTCCTTGAGCATCATGGGTGCGATGACACAGTTTGAGATTAGCGCTACGACACCGAGTGGAGATACGATACTCGCGGGCGCGAACCCGTAGGCGAGAAAGTTGCCGCACTCCCCGATCGACATGAGGACCAAGCCGAGCCACCAGTATGGCGATGAGAGGTATTGGTGGTCCGGGGAGCGTACTTCTTCACCATCTTCTTTGGAAGCGGTGGAGTGTGAACTGCGGGGGAGGAGTAATGATGTTTCATCCGGTGGGGACTCGTCGTCGTGTTCAGAGTCTGTGGAAAAGCTCATTGGCCCCCGCAGTCCAGAGGCAGAATCCCTGATGAACACCTCCTCATGGCCCACACCCTCGCGTGAAAACGACGGTAATGAGCGCTCACCGTTCCCATTCCCGTTCGCGGCTCGGCGAGAATTAAACAAGCGCCGTCGACTTCTTAGAAACTTCCTCCGTCGCTCCTTGGCCCGCTCTAACCTGACGTGCGCATATTTTTGAATATTCAGTGCGAGCGAAATTAGAAGGTTCCCAACGATAGCCACGATGATGCCGATGAAGCTAGACCAACGTTTTAATTTCTCCTCATCCTCCTCCACCCGCCCCCATGCTCCAAAGTAGGAAGGATATTGTGTTTGCGAAGGCAGGGGCAAGGGGGGTAGATATGTTGACGGAGATGGTGATGCAGATGTCATGTTGGGCTTCGCATATGGTAGGTGACGCTCCAACGCAGTGAGGTGCGTACAGGACGGGGGTAATGCTGAGGATCTGCGCGGGCCGGACAAGTCAGCGGTGAGGATGGAGGGATGATGGTGTATCTTACCGTAGCTAGCAAGATGATGGTAGACTTTTACGATCACGATGGAGAGTGGGCAGACCGACAGCAGCGGTCGCTGTGGAGAGAGAGGAAAGAGTGATTCCTTCTCCCCCTCCTTCCAGAAGTTTGCATTTCCCGGATCAGAAGTTATCCTGCCAAGACTTGAGATGATTAGTCACTTGGGGAGGTAGCGGGGATGCTCGGATGATAAGATTGGGTAATCGAGTGACTCCCCGTGAATAAGCAAGCAAAAAAGTAGGCCATGGGGCTTGAAGCTTGAGGTGGTATCATACGAGTATGATACGATAGAGGAGATGGACTGAACAGTGGTAGGTTTCCAGATGTACAGGTACTCGAGTAAAGGAAGTGAAACAATTAATACCATACAAACTTTATGTGAACATGGTCTAAATCTATTAAGCAAGGAAGTGAGTTGATAAGTTGCTACAGTCCAAACACCAATATAGGAAATCCTCCCGACATGCTGTGTGATGCGGTTCCACACAGGGCTTCACGTCCATTCTCGCTCAACTAACCGCTGACTGATCAAGCCCCATTAACACGATCCACGAGAAGCTCCGACATGACGAAACACACCCACACCACAGCGATCACGAGCGGGAAAAAAGAAAGAAAAAAAAAATGTAATGGGAAGTTTCGTGCCCAATACGGTAGCATTGATTCCAGGCGGAGAGAGAAGAGAAAAAACAGACGAAAGAGAATAAAATAGTAATGTCACAATTCCCCCCATCCCCACGAGCAGGTAGAGCACCGTAACCAGCGATTAAAAAGGAATTTCACAAAACAACAAAAAGAAATTAAACCCTTCTAGCAAAGACATTCCAGACAGTCGCAGCAAGCGTCGCAAGCACAGCAACAGCATAGTGTGGCAAGTCTACTCTCTTCGTTAGCATCGTTACCATAATACCACCCCCCTGTTTAGGTATGTGTGAAGGCATCCGACTCACATTCCAGCACAGAAACCACCACCGCCGCCGCCGCCGCCGCTCTTTTCCTGCACGGGGGGAGGGGCCTGTTGGTAGACCATCTATCAAGCCAGGGTCAGATTGTGAGAATTTTCACGATTCGGGATTCAGTGCGAGAGACATACTGCCTGTGGTGGGGCGCCCTGAGGAGGATAGCCCTGTCCGGGAGCGGCCTGAGGAGGATACTGAGGTTGGGTGTTGTAATATTCGGTTGAAGCCATTGTCGCGTTGGAACTTTTGCAAAGTCTATGAATTTCTCTCGAGCGTAGTAGTGTAGAGGGGAACGGGGCGAGTGGGGGACAGGAAACAGTTTATATGGCCTCCTCACAAGATCCCCTCACACCAATTGGCCCAGTCAATAAACTGGGTACGGGTACTGTACCAGTTCCACATCATCCCTTGATACGCTCACACCACACACAAGGAGGAAAGGATGCGTACGCGTCCTCCAAGTAGCCCCCCAAGAGGGCGGGACGCCCCACGGGGGTTGCGTGTGTGGGTGTGAACCAGTGAAATCCGTCACCAGACAGGCGGCAGGCTAAGCCGGATGTGGAATGAAACGGATTTGATTTTTGTGATTCGTCGAGAATTCAGCAGCTCTGGGAGGTGCTGAGTCAGTCGTGATCTCAACAGCCACTTTATGGGGCTAACTGTTTCACATGGTCCAAGGGATCACAACTGGTGCCGACTGGGTTAGACCAAATTGATTAGCTTGGTCAGTTCCTCTTATCCGGCCAAGTCGGAAGATCAACCATCGCCAAGCCAAGCCCCAAAAGCTTAACATTCAATGAGTTATGCTGCCGACACCCCCCATAAGCTTTGGCAAGAAAAAAAAGAGGGTTACCCTTTAATGACTAATCCATCCATCCGTCTTGCCGACCGTACCGTTGTCCCATTGCGGTATGAATGAATGAATGAATGAGTGAAAAAAAAAAAGAAACCCTCCATCTTCAATCCCATTCGTCCCAGAGATATGATATCCTGCCGATCACCCATAATTTCAGCTGTCAGTAGGCTCGGCCTTCTTCGCGGGGGGGCGGAGTCTTTACCTTTTCAGAGGCGACGCTGGTTATCGGCGGGCCCCATTCGCAAAGACGCTCTCTCCCTCATACATTTGGGGGATCGAACGCGCCCGGCTTTCGCAAATACTGCGAATTCCAAATTATCCACTTTGACGTGGAGTGCTCCGCCTCGTAATCTTCTCATCGTGAAGAAAAGGCACGTACCCGTCGTGAGGAGTGCGTTAATATCGCTGGCAAGGTGAGCCTTTCTTTCACCCTCTCACCCATCCCATCCATTCCTTGAGCCGACGAGAGTTATCCTGACTGATAAAAAAGACACCTGAAAGCGAATTACCCATCCACAAACATCATCCTAGAACCATCCACAGCCCACTCTGTGCACCATGAACTGGATTTCCCAGTCTACACACTCCCGCCCTCGGAAAGTATCACACCCTTCCCTTATACCCAGTCCACATACCCACGTACTCCGCAACTGAACCCACCACCACCACCACCACCGCCGTCACCACCCCAACCCAGTACCTCCGAAAATGGAAGTGGAACCAATAGCGGGGGGGAAGAGTTAGGCCCGGGTGGGGAACGACTCTACCATGACAAAACCGACCTCTTGATAACTCTGGGTGGTGACGGTACAATCCTCCATGCTGCATCGCTGTTCTCGGCCTGCCGCATGGTCCCGCCGGTGTTAAGTTTTGCTATGGGTACCCTAGGATTCCTAGGAGAATGGAAGTGGGAGGAGCACGCCGAGGCTGTTGGTGAGGCGTTTGCTGGCGGCGCGAGGGTGCTCCGACGAGAGAGGCTGAAGGTTGGCGTTTACGACTGTGATGGCAAGAGGGTTACCGGGGAGTGGGAGTTTGAGAGTATTGGCGGTGAGTCCAGTGCGCGATTTGTGCAAGCAGCAAGAAGAGTGGCTGATGATGATGACAGACGCCCACGCAATGAATGAAGTCAACATTCATCGAGGAAAGTCTCCGCATTTGGCGGTTGTGGAGGTGTTTGTTGATGGCCGGTTTCTTACCGAGGCTGTGGTCTGTCCCTCTTCCCTTATTTTTAGAAGATGTGCTAAGCCCTCAGGCGGACGGCATGATCATCGCCACACCAACCGGTTCGACGGCATACTCCCTCTCCTCCGGCGGCTCCATTATCCATCCATCCGTATCTTCTTTACTCCTAACGCCTATCTGCCCCCGCTCTCTATCCTTCCGCCCACTAGTCTTACCGGCAGACTGCGTCCTCACACTCAAGCTCTCGGCCAAAAATCGCGCGGGAAAGGTAGAGGTCACCATTGACGGCCGCCGGTGGGGCGGGATCGGACGTGGCGAAGAGGTGAGGGTCTGGGCGGAGAAGATTGACGGCGAAAAGGGTGGTATTCCATGCTTGAAGGGGAGGATAGGGGGGAGGGAGGATGACGGTTGGGTCGGTGGTTTGAACGGGCTATTGAAGTTTAACTATCCGTTTGGTGAGGAGGAGTAGTTGGGCGTGTATTCTTGAGAATTGGGCGCTGCAAATTCGTGATGATCCTTGCATGGTGCGGCATTACTGTGACATTTCGGACGCGAATGATGATGACTCACCCTATAGGGGACGAGCACACGAGTGAGAAATTGTGAGTATTTGGAGCGCAGTAGCTGGTCGTAGGTGGTTATGATAATATGAGGGTGTCTGGGGTGGTGTTGCTAATCCCTCGCTTACTCATGGGGGCGTGTTTTCGCCAGAGTGGTGGAAATAGATAGATTCCACCGTGAGCCGGCATAACCCATATATACAGCATGCATCATCGCACGAATTCCATGATATCCAGCTGGGCTCTTTTTGTTTTTCTTTGGAGCCCCCCCTCCATTACCGGAAATCTGCATTCAATTTATCTGGTGTAGATCCGATGCCGGCATTTACGCGTGAGCCCAACGAACCGGCAAGCAACTCACCCCCTGCCAAGCCTCGCCAACCGTGTGCTCCCCCATTCCCCCGTCCTTCCTGCAAGCTCCTGCCTGCCAACCAACTCCCTACCCTACCCTTATCCTACGAGCACAGTATCATAAACCATCACTCGTGACATCTTACCTCTCTCTCTTTCCTACTCTGTTCTATTCAGACACCATTCTAATCCGCAGTAAGTCTCACGATACATACCGCCGCTGCAACCTTACTGTACAATACAATAGGCGCTCCCCTACGGTATATAGAGCTTATTACATACACCACACCACACCACACCCACACACTTAAAAAAACGGATCAGCTGAGCACACAACTTTACGTTTCCCCGCCTGCACTTGAGGAGTTTTTTTTCTTCTAAAAAAAACCCCCTCTTTTTTTTTTTTTTACCAACTCTACGCCACCGACCGAGCATACTTACCAACCAAGAAACACACTGCGCCGGCCGGTGGACGAGACCGGACCATCATATTTAGCATCACCTCCCGTTCTCTTTCCCTCTCTCTAAATCCTCAAGAAACGAAACCATGCCAAAACAAAAACCTTCATCGACGAGAGCATTATGCAAAGCGGTCACCAGCGCACGTTTCTTGGCAGAGGACGTGCGCGCTGCGTTGCTGATTTGTCCGCAGTTACCGCACGTGGAGGAGATCATCCGGGGTGTGGACGAGGTTGGAGGGGTGCTGGATGGAGTGTTAGGTAGACTTCGGGATGGGGATGGGAAGGAGAGAGTAGAGAGGGGGGTGGTGGAGAGGTGTAGGAGGACTTTGGATGCGGTTGTTGGGGTTGTGGACCTTTTCCTTAGGGAGGAAGGGGGGTATTAAGGGCGTGGAGGGGGAGGTTGAGGGAAAAGGATGTGATGGAGGAGTTTGGGAGGGGCGGTTTGGTTTGGTTTTGTTATGCTGCGTGAAAGGTGTTTGGAGTTTGGGGTTTGTTGAGGTGATTATGAGGGTAGCAGAGGGGGGATGTGGGGGTGATGCAGAAGTGGGGTTGGTTAATGGATAATGACTGAATGAAGGGAGGCCCACTTCAGTCTACTGTACCTGTATTGTATACTGTAAGTGTTTTTCCATTGCTTGGTGATCTGCATGCTGATGGTTTTGGGTTGAAGATTTATGATAATGATCGCCTCTCAGGTCTATGCAACTTATGTAACTCATTTGTGTTGGATCGTTTGAATATTGTCTGGGGATGAGAGGCCCATCTCGCACCCCACTATAGCTGATCCGTTCTCCTAAATATATTGCTTGATGTCTCCGCCGGGGGCGCGACCATCACCCAGGCCACTAGCACCACGGCCACAACACATAGAATACTTCTCGGGGAAATACCTACAGCAGTTAAAACCTAGGCTATAATTTACCACTGCTCCTTCACCCAACCACCCACCCTTATGCTATCTACTTCCTATCCTACATCCCCCATCCCTCAGACCTTAGCCATCTCCTAGGACAGAGACAGTATTAGGAACGATCATCCATATCCCCAACCTCTTCTTCGAGTCTTCTCAAAATCCCAATACACCTGTCCAGAGCCCCCTCAATCCTCTCCAATTCCGGCCGCATCTTTAATAGCTTCCCAGACAGTCTATCCAGTACCCCGAGCATACTCTGCACAGCTTCAATCTTCTCCAGGACCTCCGAGACTTGCGGGTGTGACGAGAGGGTGTGTAGGATGGAGCGGGAAAGGGATCTGCCGGCGGTTATCGACTGGCGGAGGGTAGCGGCAGTGGGTGGGCGTTGCATCCTGTTATTTAAGTTATTATTGTGGGCTCGACTTTAGTGTTGTGAAAGGGGTGCCGTGGGTATATTTGCACATTGGGCTTTAAGTTCTTAAACCCTATATCGAAAAGCCATCTGACAGGCCTTCGTTGGCCCTGCGTCCGTAGGGTTCACCATCCGGGATATCCGGAGCGAAGAATAGATAGATGGCTGTGTAGGGGTATCAAGGTACTTGTGTTTTCGGGGCGGCTACATACCTTGCTCACAAAAGAGCTATAATGTTCAAATGTACTACCCCAAAGAGCTAAGAGAAACGGTGTACCATCCACAGCCAACTCCTAACCTTGGACTTCGCAAAAGGGATAGACGGAGGGCTGCGGTTGGCATTTTAAATAATGGCTGCGAAATTTCTAGGGTACTCACATTGCCAGATGAGATATACAGTACATTAACAGTTACTCTTTAAATTCGCAAAAAAATGCGAGTGACCTGTCAGAGTGATAACATATGACTCCCACAAGCAGTAAAAACAAACTTTTCACTAACAATTCAACCCCCCCCCTCCCACCAAATAACCGTTACCACATTTTCAGTCCCTCTCCAAATACCTCTCATTCTCGGCATCCAAAAACCCCTCAACAACCTCCTGCACGTTAAACAGAACGTCAAAACATCTCTCCACGACATCCCTAGCCTCGAATTCAACACCACGGTGTTCTAAAGGCTCCGCCAACCGGTGGAGCAAATCTATCACCTGCTTGACCTGGCCTTCTAACCCTAGAGCATCGGGCATCTTGTAACATATTATCAGCGCGAGGTGGAGCTCTCTCGCTAGTGTTAGGGCTTTTTCCACTTTCTTTCTGAGGGGGGTGGGGGATTGGGGGGTGAATGTAGAGGACATACTGTTATGACAATATTATAATAGGAGCTATGGTTGTTATAGTTTCCTTGTTTCCGTGCATAGGCTCGGGATAAGGTCCGAGGGGAGGGGGGTATTTATTAGTACCTACTGTTTTTTTTTTTTTTTTTTTTTCATTTTTCAAGTCCCAAGGTCACTTGTATCTTGGTCTCTTTGGATTTGATTTCAAGATTGAAAGAGATTTTATGGGGAGATTGTTGAAATGTTTTCATAGTGGCCTATGGAGGGAGGGGTTTCAAGTTCCTTGTCTGGATTTGTCTACAGTGCTTTCCGGTGTAGAGGAATTCTGGAGAGGTTGGGTTGCTTTCTTTCCGAGTTGAGTGACGTCGCATGATTACCTAAGATTGTGGACTGAGAGAAAAACAAGATCACTCGAAATCGTCCCCATACTTTCTCCCTTAGATTCTCCTTATTCATATGCAGTCCCAACCCCACCTCAGGCTTGTGATGCTGGGTTTTTGGCATACCTAGGACGGGGGGAGGAAAACCATGAAGCGGAAGAACCTCTGCCTAAACCCCCCCAATCATCCACCGAATTACGCTATTGAAATCCCAACTATAATTCTTGTTGTATGGAGTATTATAGTTCCCAATGTGGGTGTTCACAAGCTACGATCCCAATTACGGTATTACTTTGACTTAGGTTCGTCTCCACTGTAAGGATTCGTACGTTCCCACTTTCATCTGAATTCCAATGCCCGTTTTTTCATCTGAAGGGGTTGGGGCTTTGCGGGCCCCTGGGCTTTCCGCCTGAGAACTTTTTACTTTAGAACAAGGATGGTGAGTGAGAGGTTATGATGGTGGTTGCCAATCACCGGAGAACGCGTGCTGGCAAATTCTCAGTTGCCTAAGGAATAGCACAAAGTGCGCCATGCGTCGTATCATTGGGTGGTTATCTCGGGGTAGGCGGGTTCAAAATTGTGAGGTCTGTTATGCAGTACTAAATCGCACGAGTAGTCCTGTAGTTATCTATGCGCCAAAAGACCCCTCTTCAATTGCTGTGTCACCGAAACTTCTCGTCGTATTTACCACAGAGCCCCTCACTTCTTGCAGAAATCCCAGCAAATACCTCACTAAGAAGTCAAGAAGTGAATTTTTTTCGTGAAGAATTCTGTACCTGGTTCCTTATAAAGTGGCTTATAATAATATAATTATTAAATTGGTATTGCCGGTTAGCGAGGCTAGCGCTAGTATGCGGGGCAGGCGTATATAGCGGTCAAATAAACCCGCATTTTCACCTGTAGATCCAGTCATGCAACCCCAAACCTTGGCTCAGGTGGTTATCGAGTGAGATGCGATGATACGAAACTCATCCCCCGTGTTCGACGCAACGACCCTTTTTCAACATCATATGATTTGCCCTTAACTTATTGTGATGGCCCAGAATATGGTCCCGATACTTAGCACTGGCATCTTGACTGACGGGTGCGATGTGATACGGGAAATAGTTGCCTCTACCAACCATTTTCGGGCCCCCACCCACTTGGCAGGGATCGCCAACGTGATGTGGCTGTTTGGCTTCACATGGCCACGTTTTCATTGGTTCCTGTAGCACAACAGGTTTCCTTGTTTTAGCTTTGACAAACCGCATAAACTTGACTTCAGTAGCGCGATATGAGTAGAACTTCTCAAGTGGTTGATATCTACTTAGTACCGGTACTTGTACTCCTACAAGCGGGGGTTCAGACACGATATCGCTTGGGGGACAGTAGGATTCATTTTCGGGCGGCTCCAACCGGATCTACACGGGCACGCTACTGGTATCTCACACCGCCAAGGGGAAAACACTCGCTACCGAAGTCGGAGTGCGTGATTCGTGAGGGAAATGTTGGTTACTGCTGTGGTTTTATGTATGTCAGATATTGATGAGATGGGTCCTCTCCTCCTTCTGTTTTGAGTTTGCCCTTCATAATACTATACCGTATTGGGCAGCACAGGACCTCCAAACAATGATCTCATACGCCAAGTCAGGGTAGGAAGAGTTGGAAAGAGGCTCGAGCCTGTCTTGTTGGAATTGTGAAGCCAGAGACCTTTTATGCGCGTAAGGTCGATTGAGGATTAGTTCCAATTCAGCCGCGCAAACATCGCCGGGCTTGATGGATAACTACTCGAGTACTTGTATCATAGGAACAAGTCCCCAGGGTGTGCATTCCCTCACCTTACGCCAAAATTTGGTGTGTAGGTGCAGGAAATGTTTTTACTGGACACTTTATAACTCCCAGGGTGAGGACCAAGCCAGAGCCTTGTGCCTTCGGGGACTTTCATCTGGATTATTGACCCTAACGCGTCCTCCGGGACTGGACTCCATTTAAATCCGAAATCCAAGTGTAATATCTTATCGGGCGAGACCGCTCTCCTGCGCCAAGTCTAACCGCGGGGACTTGTGGGTATTTGTACTGGCCAATTCTAGCAGAACAAACCACCCGCAACCGCCTGACGTTTGCAAAACGGACCGCTATTGTATTGGTACGAATGTTATTATAATACTTGCATATCACTAAAATTCTAAGTCTCTGGCTGATCTTTGACCTGTGTGCAATCACAGTCTATTTCACGAACATCGACAACAAACATCGACAATTACGAATACTGTACTGTATCTTAAACAGTGAGCGCCGGATAGGTATTGCTAGGATAAAATATGTTGTTCAAGGTACTGCAGCAGCCAGCGCTTGCGGTTGCAATCCCTTCATAGGTTTTTAGGCACTTGTGCTAACCGTGTTGCCAACCCGTGTGGTGCAAAGAAACACAGGCAAAACGACCCTAAAAATCCCGCAAAAAAGTGACTGATCTCTCTTCAGAACTATTGGGTAGGTCACAGTCAAGATTCACAGCCTTTCCTATTTCTTGTTAGATTTTTATATTAAAATCCCTTTCTCTTATACTAAAGGTGTGTAAAATCAGGGAACCGACTGGATAGTGGGGCCCCCGGGGGAGGCATTGGCTCAATTCCAAGAACAGTACCCCGATGTTTCTATCACAGTAAAATATTCCTATTCCTAGAGAAAAGTGAAGCGCAACCTTTCTTAGTAGAAAACGAGATTTCATGCGCCATTCTCTTTCCATAGAGCATTAACATAGTGTATTCCCGGGATGAATGGTCGTGCTGTCGGATCCCGCAGGCAGAATCGACTCCTGTAGGTTGATGGGGATAGAGATGGGAGTTCTGGTTTTATGAGTGACAACTGGACCCTTGTTGATGCACGATACTGGTGCAGCTCAGTTGCCGGAGTGGCGTATAAGTATTGAGGGATCCCAGTGGTGATGGCAGGACTGAACCACTTCACTATCCCTTAAGCTGTTGAGACATTTAGGCCAGATTGGAATGTCCAGCACTAACTTATTTCGGATTCTCCTTCTTTCTCACTTCCTTACAAGTGCTCTTTATGACTTCCTTGCTTCCTTCTTTTTATATTTTTTCTTTTACTTTACTCTCTTATTGTAAACTCGTTTTACCATACTTTGTTTATGGCTTTTTCCTGTGATGTTATTTCCCTCATGACTCGTGATCAAATTGAATTTCGGGCAGGTTCTATGCCTATTATGAAAAGTATTTCAAAGGGTCTTTCGTTTCTAGCATGCTTTCCGGAATGCGAATTCTCTTTTCACATGATAATTATTACGTCAGGTGCGACTTTTTTACAGTACAAGTAATAACCCTATCACTCCTAGTCACTCGATGTCTTGGCTCTCATGCCTAAGAGCCAAGTCCTATCCTGGATAGTGGATTCGAAATGTTTTTGAGGTGATAAGAAGGGCACTCGAGTACTCGAGTACTTGTCCCAAAGGAAGTATCATATCTGGAAACAGGGATTCGCAAAATACGTGCCACAAACTCACCACTCGTATTTCCGGATACTTCTTATGTGTACCGGTAATTTACTGTACCTGGAACAAGTACCGGTGCCCGAGCAGAGTGCTGGTAGCGCTTTCTGCGCAAGAGCAAACTTGAGAAACGCCAACCTTTTTCTCGGGTCGCTGCGGTAGGGTAACTTGGCTGCAAGCGAAGGCTATTTTGGGAGGCAGGGCCTTCTCTGCCGGTATTCGCTACCCCCCTATTTTTGAAGTTGCTGGGTAAGGCATTAATCTATTATAATTGTTATACTAGTTGATAGATACAGGTATACTAGTACTGTTGCTGCCCTTGAATACTGTAGTCGTCTTATTCATAGCTACACGTTACGTTAGGATTGTATTTCTAGCAGTTCATTTCTTAATTGAAGCGCAATAGCTGAACCACCAGCCCAGCAATCAATCTCGACCAGAATTCGATACTGTCCATCAATACTGCCCTCTCACTAACCCCCCCGCCATCTCTACATTTCCTGCTCACCATACCGCTCCGACCTCTCTGTCACCCATTATTGCCATCAACCTTCACGAAGAACAAGCGTCTATACTCTCTATCCCTACACTATCCTTACCCGACCATTCTTAGGATCCTCTAAAAAAATTACCTTCAGCATTGTCGTGTTCTGTCAGCTTCGCGCTTCCCCGCGTTAACTGTGTTGAGTGACATCTTTCGCTCTTAGGTCCTTCCATCTCTCTTCTCCCCCCCACCTGGGGTACGAATCACAACATCTTCGCTACACCCTTCCTAGCTTTTGAAGCCTGGCCAAAACTAATCGGGCTTGGGTGACAGGGGAAGCCTACTCTCCTAGGGCCCCCCCCTTTTTTTTGTCCTGCGATGTGCGATGCTGGCGCAAGGTCTTACGAAACGCACTTCTATTGTGCGTTGTGCGGTGGCCCTTTTGCGAAAGTACTTCGCACCGCCGTCCCCCCTGCGCCCCCGAATAATGTCGATTACGATCACGAACTTTACGGAGGCCGTTCAACAGATGGAGCGGATACCGACTTAGAGAATGAGTTCAACTTAGACCCGAAGGACAATCGAATCCTTCCCGAGGAGTTTGTACTCAACAACATGAGCCATGCGGCTAAACGAAGCAGAGCATTGCGGCTTCGTGCAGAAGAGGACGGTTTTAGGAGAGGAATTATGGGTGAACAGAGGACTACCTGGCACGCTTACGATGGGGGCCTCATTTCAACCCAGCAGATGAAATGGACCAAAAGCCTCCGGGCTCTCATATACAAGAGAGCGAAGAGACAACCACTCAATCATGATCGGTACCTAAATAACGGTCAGAATGCTTACCTTACCGGAAGGGGCTTGATTCGGCAGTCGCAGAATTGGGCTGATGCATTTGCTTCGATCGAGGAGGATGAGGGACATGACGAGAGTGACGGTTCCGACGTACACACTGAGTTCCCCGTATTTTCCGATGAGGAGATTCAAAATGACACCTACGGATTTCATGTCTATCAGGAGCTCGGCAGATCGGACGCCCATTACGTTATCTCATCGATACCATTTCACGACGAATGTTGGACCATGCTGGACCTCGCGATTGAAGAGGCCGGTAAGGAAAGGGGCATAAGCGAGATGAATGAGCGGGTAGAGATGGATGATTTGTGGGGTTATCTCAGAGGGCTTGTAGGGGTGACTGGTGTGATGGATAGTTCCATTGTACCTCAATCTACATGGGCGGCATTGTTAGAAGAGCGACGGGGTGATGGGATTGTTACTAGGCTGGGAGAAGTAGATTACCGGGAAGGCCAGGGCGCGGGAGAGGGTTGGCAATGGAAACACGAAGAAGGACTTCATGTCAGTCGCTTGCCTATTCTGAACACCTAGAATAGTAACTGACGGGTTTTATTTAGTGGCTTGTTGCTGACCCATCCAGAATATCCGTGCTTGATTCACCTCTTCTGCCGCTGGTTTCAAACAACCCATTTCCCTGTGCACCAAGAGCTGCACTTGTAGATCCCTTCCAATTACTCCCTCCAGAAATAATCCTCGAGATTTGCACCATGCTCACCTCTACCGATATATTCAGTCTTAAGACTGCGACCCCCGTGGCGCACAATTTGGGTCTTCCTGATTCCTTCTACCGGAGGTTTTTGCGGGACGAGTTCAAATATCTTCCGACTCTCGTCAAAGAGGTTGGGGACTGCGAAGCCATACGTGAACGCAGGGGACTTGACACAATTGACTGGCGGGGTAGCTTCGAACGCCTTCGGAGGTTGATGATGGTCCCGAAAGATGGAGAAGGATGGGAGTCCGTGGATATTTGTTTGAAGAATCGAAACAGAATTTGGAAGATCGTGAAACCTATGGCGGATCATTTTGTTGAGAGCTCGCCTGCATTATTGCTGCACAGATACAACGCACCCGTGCCCTTTGCGGAAAGAACTGGTGTGGTCAGGGGGTATGTGGGAGTACGAACAGGGAGACAAGGACTAATTGAGAGCGTTTACTTCGGCCCTCGTACGCGAGTCATCGATCCGGATATAAAGGACGAAGCCGGGGACCCGCTGCGAGAGGATATGGCCCTTACTTTGGATGTGGTTCGGGTTTGGCTTGATGGTGAGGGTGGGCCTCTCTGCGGTCTGGGATTTTTCGTGAGCAGCGAAGATCAGGAGATGCAAAAGTGGGAAAGATTTGGGAGGCGTGGTAGTGCCCATGTGGATGTCGACGTCCGTTCGAAGACTCTGACAGGGTTTGTTTTTTGTTTGCATAACCACATGGTTTGCGGAGTACAGTTGGTTTTCAATAACGACACTTTGTTTTCGCCCAAGATCGGACGCTGGAATGGGGTTGCCCGAAAGATCACTGCGCCCTCCCAATATCGGAATCTTGTCGGTGTGATCGGCTTTGTTAGCTCGGGTGGATTTATTGAAACTCTTGGTATCTTAGAAGAGACCCCCGAGCTGGAGCGTGAGGACGCCATCGGGCCTCTCACTGCTCCACCTCAGACAGTTGATCTCTCTCACGCGGAGGCGTCGGTCTGGAAGAGGCTTCCACCACCGGATGTTAAATTACTCGAGCGCGAAGGACCTCACATCACGGATTGGCGAATGTGTAAGGGAGAGTGGGAAATCTGGGCAAATGGATTTCATGAGGAGGGGGCAGAGGAGCCGCGTGGGAATGACAGAACGCTGCTGGAAATTGTGGGTTACTATGATGATACCGCACTCAGAGGGTTGGAATTCCTTTACAATGAGCGCAGCAGCGACAGACGAGTCACATCTCTCCTCGGGTCAAAGCTAGCCAAAGACCGAGACAGTATTTGTTTCGAAGAGGGGGAGTTAGTGGCTGCCGTTGTAATTTGCTATAGTGACGCGTGTGTTCATGGCATTCTGGTAGGTCAGCTTCCGGCTCATCTAGTATTACACGTTGACTCTCTCTAGTTTGTCACAGGAGGTGGGCGTACAAGTGAGGTTTTTGGACCGCGCTATCTCGGAACTCACAAGGTTTTTGCTCCAACAGCTCCAATTGATGGCCCATCCCAAACGATTTTTCGCAAAGAAACGACTGGAGATATCATAGGCTTGCACTGTTTATATGACGAAGAGGATCAAAAGTTCCTACAACTGGGACTCATGCTACTTATTGATGATGATAGAATCTACGAAACTGAGCTTCCTCACTCCATCCCTTTTAGCGACCTTGATTCTAAATTGCAGGTGTGGGACGATGGCCCGCCACCGAAAGAATGGTCAATAGCCTCTCGTCCAGGAGAGATGGGTATTTTCACCCGTGATTTTGCTCCTGCACAATTTAGTGGCTGGATAGCGCTTGGTTCACTTCGCAAGGTCACAATATATGGCAGGATGAAAGGAGTGCGGTTTTCTTTTGCGGAAGGAAAGGACCGATTCTTTGGATATGTGCAGGATGCCAGCAGCGGTGTTTATGTTCAAGAAATTGATTATGAGAACGGCGAACGAGTGACAGGAATTGTAGTTGTTCGGGAAGACCCTATCTGTTCTAGCCCTGGAGAGAACCAAGGTTTTCGAGATTCCATAGAGAGCACATCCACGAATGGCGATGAGCAGCAGTATTTGGATCGAATCTACGTATGTTATTCATTAATGGGTCCGGTGGGGATGCCTAAAGGCTAATATTTTATAGCTTCTGACGAACCAAAACGAGGGAGAGCTTCCTCTTACCGTCAAGTATCGTGTTTCCTCACCATATCTTGTGGCGATCAAGTTCGATTTTAGTTATCATCAGCTTATCTCATGGGCCCCCATCTACGCCCCAGATTCGACTGTGCCCGCTTCCAAAAAGCTCATCTCCGAAATGCTTCAGTTTCCATGGAAATGCCGCTTGGATGATATAACTGCGGACCGAAAGATCAAGCCCACCTCCCGTGTTGCCTGTGTATTTTTTGACGAGGAGGGGGGAAAACGAATCGATGCGGTTAAAGGGTATGTTGGCAAAAGTGGTGATTTTTGTGGCCTCTTGTTCCGGAGGGATGGCGACTGGGAGAATAATGTCTTTGGTCACCGCTCAGCCTACGAGTTGACCTTTGAGCTGATGGAAGGGGAACGTTTTACGTCAATTTTTTTTCCAGAAGAAGATCTTAAGGCCTTGGCAGTAAGACATATTGCACTCCATATAGATGGTTCACTACTGATGTAGCCTAGCTTTGCACTAACCAAGGTAGGACGACACCATGGTTTGGTCGGGGATCCGGACGTGTGATATTCCGCGAATCACCCGAGGGATTGGAGTCTGTGGGAATCTATGGAACTTTGGATCGGGTGAGTTCCTAGGGGCCGGATCCCCGTACTCAATTTCTGACCTGTGCTCAGGAAATCAAGTACTACGAAGAAACCATAGACTGGGATGCTATAGGGTTACTATGCCGGCCATATAGGAGATGCTCTGTCGCATGCTCGAAAACCCATTCTCCGACTCCTCCACCTATCACGCAATTCCCTCAATCCGGCCCTGAACTACCATGGTTTAGCAATATCCAGGCCCTTCCAGCAGAGGTTTGGCTTTCTCCTCTTGTGGCTCAAAGGGAGGAGCAATATATTGGGAAACCCGGAATTGGTCGAGCCTACTCTCTCTTTGATCCTGCTCAGCTGGACCAAATCGTTGCGCACATCAACTTGTCCCACCGTGCTGGCATAAAGAGTCTTCGTTTCTGTGGAACATCTAGAATGGGTTTGGTAACATTGGGCGAGTGGCCTGAAAGGGAGGACGTCAAGGTTAAAGGGCCTGCGAAGATGAAAATATCGGGTCCGGCTGGGGAGCGGATCGAGAAGGTTAAGGTGGCGTTTCAGAGGCTTGACCAGCAAGACCGGGTGGTGGGATTGTCCATGGAAACCAATTTCGGCCGGCTCAAGAAAGTCTTCAGCTCGGAATTGTGCCCCGAACGACCGATACATCTATCTCCCCATAATGTGAAAAGCTTAGAGTGTGCCGAAGCAGAGGAGGTTGTTGGATTCCATGCGATCGTCAGCGTATGTTTATAGTCCCTTTACTTTATATTGTTTACAATTCTGACTAATACTTTACTAGGACTATAATATCCACGACCTCGGTCTTGTCCTAAGGCGATGCCCTACGTTTGCTTCTTCTTGAGCTCGATCGGTGAGGGTAGGGGAGGCTTTAGCTCTGCCTCATTAACTTTTTTTCTCTGTCTATACCTATTACATATGATAATTGATTTTGATCCACATAATGCCCTGGATGTATTTTATTGGAAGCGCTGTGGTACCCTGCCATCCTCATACCTGGGGATGGGAGTCCGCTTTCACTTTATTTTCTTCCGTACTGTCTTAGGGATGGCATGGAGCGATGGGCGCAGGATCGGCCGCTGATGGCCGATGCTCAATATTTTATATTAGGTTTCAGTTAGAATCAATTGAGTGATAAGCGGATCAACAGGCCTTTCTTTTTTCTCTTTCGATACCAACTCAATAAGTTTGCTCAATCAGCCTTGCGGAAGCGGTGTTCGGAACTGCTACTCCTATCCAAGAACGCCGGGGAGACCGTCTGACAGTACCAGTACTCGAGTATAGTCGCCCGTCTACTTTCTCTCGAACCACTTCAAAACACTCTCGGCCCTCCCTTCTCCGTTTCCATCTCCGTCTCCATCTTTTCCCTCTCTTCCTGCGGGAATATTTCTTCAAACTCCAATCTTGCTTGACATTCAAATCTCTATGGTCAGTTGCATTCAAGTTCGCAGGCTCCCCGGCTACCAGCACTCTCCTCCTCGCTAAACCTCTAGTTGCCCCTTCTGACCCCTGACGCGAGCCTTGTGATCACAAACTAGAATAAAACCCCGGCGGGAACACTCCCCAACCTTCCTACAATCTCTTCACGCCTCAAAGCCTCTAGTAACCATCTCCGGCCAAAGCACAAGCTTCATACCAACCTGCTCATAGCCTACCGCTGCGCCCGCATCATATCACGGTAGCTCTGGCATGCTTTCGGACAGGGCCGCACAGTACCAACTCGGGACCCTACTCCTCCACTTCGGCGAGGAGTAGGGTCCCGAGTTGGTACTGTGCGACTGCGAGGTAGGGATCTATCGACACGGCTGCATGCAGGGAGGAGCGGGCTTCTCGTGGAGATGAGAGGAGGTGAATTATTGAAGTGGATTGTTGCCCGGGGGTGGAAGAAGAGAACCGGGTGTTCATTGAAGAGGTTTTTGGATGTTATGAGATTGTAGGTATTGAAGTGGGATTCAGCGAGGACGAGAAGGTTGAGAGGAGCTATGTCAGGTAGTTTGGGAAAAATGGAATGACAAGAATGATTATATTTAAACTCTATCCTACACGCATGGTACAGAACTAATCTGTTTTGCGGTAGAGGCACTTGGCAATGTTTAGAGCCTTTCTAGGCATGTCTATCACTTTTCCAACTTGAATTTGAACTAAAAACATGGAAGTGTCTATGGGGATTTAGCTGGTTCGGCGCACGGGTCGCTAGGCTAAGAAACACTCTGTAACGAGTTAGTGACAATACCCGAACTCTTTTCGTTCACCCCTAGGCGGGTAAATACCCGCCTAGACGATGCCTTGTCTCTAAGTACTTCTCAGAAGACAATAAATGGTCCTGTGATAAGTAGCTCAAATGGAATACAAAGTAAACAATCTAGGCTACTTATTGAAGCGGGTTTGGCAAAAAATATATGCAGATTTGATCAAGCTAGAAGTGAAGTAGAGAAGACGAAATGTTTTATTAGGAGACTAATTGAGATTAGGGTGGTTTTGAAGCGTTGCTCATGATAATTATCAACTCTCCCAAATGACGCAAGCCAACCATGGTTGCTAAATCCACCTGGGGCATACTGGGGCACTTTTCCACTTTTGTTACCCTAGCGACTCTCTTGCCAGACCAGCTAAATCCCCCTATTGCAACAACATGCGACCGGGTATGAACTTCACACAGTCGCTCCCCGTGACAAAACAATTGTGGCTCTTCCCACAGCAACAACATGCCCCCCCCTTCGCCTTCACGCACTTCAATGGCAAGTTTTCGACATGGATTGTCTCTTCGTCGTGGCCCGGGACTGCCTCCGTTTGGAGGACAAGTGCTATTTTCATCGAGTTGTGGCAACGCCATCCCCACCCCTTGACCTCCAACTTAACCTGTTCTTGGAAGGCGGTTTTAAGTAGCCTGGGGCTATCACCGAAGATGCCCACTTCAAGAATAAAGGTAGAGGAATTATCCTCTACCCAAAACCGCTCAAGTTTGGCCTTGAACCCAAGGATTAAGTAAAATGGTGGCTGAATAGCCTCATCGAGTTCTTTTGCCGTTCCAAAGACGACAATTAGCCCATGGGGGTACTTGGCTGTCTTCGAGTTGGAAGACCCTCCTTCGGCAAACGGGTTGCGGAAGGGGGAGATTAGAACAGCTGGCTTATCCTTAGTGCTGAGCACATCGGATGCTGCCTCTGCCCACTCCAGCAATGTGGATCCATCTTGTGGATGGGGATCGATGGCTATAAAGCCAACTGTCCCCAGTGCGGCAGTATCTACCATTCTTTTCATGAACTCCTCTCTACCCTCCTTAGGGACTTGTTCATCTCCGCCCGATCTTGCGGGTTCACCACGAATCCTCTGTTAACTCCCATATAAGCACAGTCCACAAATCCTAGGAATTCAAGTTATACTTACCCCCCTTGGGGTAATCCTATACCATTCCTCACTGGCACTGGAAGAAGTTCCTTTTGTACTTTCGTCCTCCGAAGAGGTTTCCTCCTGCCCTTCCCCACTACTATCGCCCTCCCTTCCCTTCCCCTTCCCCTTTCCCCCACTATCTCCCTCCCCCCCCTTCCCCTTTCCCCCACTATCTCCCCCCCCCCCCTTCCCCTTCCCTCCACTATCTCCCTCCCCCCCCTTCCCCTTCCCCCCACTTTTCGCCCTTTTGCTCGCACTCCCTCCCCCTCTCTATCGCTCTGCTTGAGCTCCCAGTGGTCTCCAAGATAGCTGGCTTCATTCCCGTATTATTCCTCTTCCTTTTTCTCCCGGGATCTTGGGAGGCACCCTCCTTAACGGCTGCCGCTATTGTTTGTTAGCATGTTTTTCACCCATGCAGTAGTATTGTAGCACCCTCAAATTCGGTTTCTGGGCTATGCATATTGGTACTAGCTGTACTAGTAAGAATCTCTGACTGAAAAGCACGACACATTCACGGCAGATTATCACTTGTTCCGTATAATTTAAATATTTTAGGAAGAACTGCCGTAAACGGTTCAATTCATTAATTATTCTCTTTAATATTTGGATAGTTTAGGGCCTGTTCGGCATGTACCAATAAAAAAATACGATAGTATTTCAGTGAAATGGCTTATAAGCTAAAATAAAAATACAATAGGCTTTTACTATATTATTTGTTGTTGCCGAACACTAGGCCAAACTAAAATAAAAATACTGCAAAAAATACTCCGTAAAAGTGGAAATACTATCGTGTTTCTGGCATGCCGAACGGGGCCTTAGTTTTAATACGAAGAATTTATAATATTTGAATAGTTTAGGGCCCGTTTAGCACCAGTAAAAAAATACGATCATATTTCACGGAAATGGATTATAGGCTAAAATAAAAATACTGCAAAAAATACGCAACAGGGCCTTAGTTTTAATATGAATAATTTATAATTAGAATTTATTTATTTATTAGGTTTTAATTAAAAATTTCTTTTTATTATTTAACAGCTGGCTAGTATGGTTGATACCTGACCTGCATAGCCCAGAAGCCGAATTTGAAGTGAAAGAGAATTTGAGGATGACTATGGTTTGCACTTACGATTTTGTTTCGAGCCCGTGATAACCACCGAGTCGTTTCCAGCGGCACCTTCCATGGTTGTATCGCTTAGAGATGCACTGCCGCGAGGCTAGAGCCGAGTGATAGAACGGGAAGAAGCTTGATGAGAAAAATTGTTGTTCTTTGATGGAACTAAATGTGTGTGTTGATGAATTTAGAGAGAAGGAGAGCGCACTAAGACTAAATACAGATCTGGTGTGGTCCACTCATAGTGGACCACACAGAACACAGTCACTAGATATGCCAGTCACGATTAGGTATAACCCTCCACATAATTGTTCTCTCCAATACACCCTAAACTTATGATAGGGTTGCCCCTTCAAAGAAAGGGATGTGAAACGAAAGAGAAGAAAAATAATAATATGAAGGATAATAAACGTAGAAGAAAGCGGGGCTTGGAAATAGGCGAAGACATAGACGGGTGACGCAGGCAGTCATGGGGCGTCACTCGTGTCTGCGATAATACAAGATATTGTGAGAGTATTGAATGGAATGATGATATGGCGAAGTGGATGATTGCTTGAGAAACTTGAACGCTTGGCTACTTCAACAGAAAGAGCAAAAGACCCTGACTATCTACTGCTGAGAGCGAGACACAAGGTCGAGTAAGCAATAACAATGACAAAGGAAAGAAACAGGAGAAAGACACAAGGGGGTATTATTAGAGGTAGACTAGCGATAGAGTTTGACGTAGAGGAAAAAAGTCAATCGTAGCGTGATACCATAGTAGTATCAGAAGCATGTTTTAACACAAGATGAAATCAATACGAAATCAAAGTCAACCTAAAAGATGTAATTGTATTTGTTCGTCCGCTCACACTTGCCTAGTCTCTTGCATTATCTGCTATCCAGAGACTACTATATATACAAGCTTTTGCATAGCCATTGGGATATCATTCATTCCCATATGCTTTCCCATGCGCATTCCATACCGTAGAAACTGGAATAATTGGACCTCGCACAGGACGTTGGAGTTGCCCCTCCTAGTAACGTCGGTCATTTTTTTTCTTTTTATTTGTCTCAGTAGAGGGGTGAAGGACAGTGTCATACTCTCCGCATTCACATCCTCCACCCGGGACCTTCCAGCTTCTAAACTCTTCTGTTTACGGGGGCCATTCCCCTCCATCTTCGACTTGGCCATCTTGAATGTCCTGATGGTGTAGCTTCGGCTTTAGTGGCTGAACCCCCGACTAATGGGGAAAATTAGGAAGGGACTCCAGGGTCCCAGCAATCCATGTAGCCTAACTTAATATTTTAAGGTAAACTTACTGCCCAGGCTTCAGAAAAACAATTGCAAAACATCCTACTACTTAAAACAATACAGTGTTACAGGTGGGTTATTAGAATATGAAGATACCGTCCTCCAGCTTCAGAGATTACATCAGAGATACGCAGGCAGATAGGTAAATATCCATTGGATATCCTAAGTTAGGTCACAGAGTCGACAAAGGAGGCCTCCTAAAGCAGCCCAGTTACTCTGAGTCTAAGTAGTATGAAATATGGTAATTCTTAACTTACATCATCTGAACATTCAAAGAAAAAACTCCTTAAGGTAAAAAATCGGCTCAAGATCTCTTATTTGCCTCTGCTGCCCTAATATATTCGGAAGGGTTTTTTAAAAGAAACAGGATCTCAACTCTCTTAAACAAGCGTGCTCCAAAAGGTTTCCCCAATGAATTGTCCATTCATGTGATACTAGTAGCAATTCGTGAGAACTAAGAACTTGATACCCCAAAAGCACAGAGTTCCTTAATTAGCTTCTACCCCCGATAATTACTCGCAAAGGGGAACCCTAAAAATTTATCTGAGCAATAAGCCATATCATGTTAACACAGGGCCAGAATTTTGGCTTGTTTGAAGAGGATTTGTTGAGTATGTTTGGCTGATGATATTCTTGGGAGCGGAAGAAAAGTGAGGTCCAAGTAAAGAAAAGTTAGGGTCCACTAATATTAAAGCATCTTGCTGTCTTGCACAACAGGTACTGTAGGTCTTCTGAGATTGAAGAACCTCTTGTGCCTGGATAAAAGTGATTGTTAGTGGCTACTTTTATGCCAAAAATTAGGGTTTTCAAAGAGCTAGTACTCAACTAACTAGTTTGTAAGTACATGGATTCTAGGTAAAATTGTGGATCAGAGTACTCTGATTGTAGTATCTCAATCATGAAGCATATAGTGCAATATTGAGTGAACTCTGAGAATATAGAATTGGAAATTTCTAGAATACGCTATTCTTTCTATGACTACTAGTACAGTACAGTCATTTCTCAAAAGTTAACTCAAGTAGGAGGCTGGGCCACTGGTATACAAATTGAGTACTACCTACTACAAAGGGGAATTTCTTATAGAAATATATCTTATGAACTGGCAGTGAAATCAGCTAAACTTCAGTGGAGAAAGTATTGGATATTATAGATTTTCACTAAGGCTTAGTTGTGTAATTGATTAAGTTCTTTATTGCATTCTTTTTACCTATTATATACAATTGATTCTCATTATTCCAAATCTGAATTCTAAATCTACTGTACTTGAACAATATTATAAAGAATTACAATCTTCCATTCTCTATTAGCTTGAGTTTATTTACTTCTATAGTAGATTTGTACTAAAGAGAGGAGGGTATGCAATATACAAATA
>NESQ01000578.1:0-38286 GCA_003070745.1 Tuber borchii | reverse complement strand
CTTGATATTGCAAGGAAATGTGAACCTGTCCTACTCAGGGCAAAAGCCCCGGTAGTAGGCGTATTTGAGTTATCAGTTGGTGGTACTGATCCTGTCGGTGTGGAACTGTTGTCACTAGTATCCATTGGATCGGTAGGTGGTGGAACAGGGGAGTCTGGTTGTCGTTGATCAGATATGATGAAATGTACGCAATATTGAGGGGAAGTAGCACTCGATAATTGCAGAGGATGGGTTAATGTTTTGCTATGGTAAAGGCTTTACTATAGCTTCGGTAGATTCGGAAGTTGTAGTTTTGTTTCTTATCGTGAATGTTCCAAATCGTTTGAAGTGCTAAGTTCCGGAGGTTCTGTTCGTATTTTGGACAACAGACTGGAAAGAAGTTGTGTGGGATAGCACGCTTGCACTTCTTGCAAGAAGGGCACTGGAAGAAGCTATCGCAATCGTAATATTGCCTTGGCAGGTGAGAGGATAAGGTATCGTGGAGGAGCCTTGGTGACTTGAGGATAACAATATAGTGTTACGGGTAACTAACTCAAAGGAATAGAGAAAGTTAGGCCGGATCGTATTCGAGATAACGGAGGGAAGTCAGGAAGGCTCAGGAGATGATGGTTTGATAAAGGTAAAGTAATAAAATAGAAGTTCTCGAATCTTTTAAATTTAATAACTTGTTATATTGTTAACGTCTCTTCTCCGTTGCTTGATGTTCTCAAACTCCGGGGAATAGCCCTTACTACTTATACTAAATTCTCGCTACTTCCGGATTCCTAACAATCATGTATCTTTCTAAGATTTCAGCTTCGTCAAAGGAAGTGCGAACACTCTTTGACCCTGAATAATTGCCCCACTCGAACTCAGAGAACTCCCGATATCTATTTCATCTGAGGGTGTCCCCACTCCACCAGTAGATAGTCTTCGATCTCTTCGTCCTAATAGACTAAGTTCATATATGTGGTCGCAATGCCAACATACCAATAGTCTTTTATCGTGAACTATCGAGTGATCAGTTCGAATAGTCAGATAATAATACATAATGCATAATATGCATATGCACCGGAAATAAAGTATGCTCGCTTTATCTTTCCAATCAGAAATCATCTTCATGGAACGTGAGTCCTTCCGGTATCCCGAGTAGTCAACACAGATGCCTCCAGTTGCTCCTACTGCGGTGAGCTGAGGTTGGACATGCGCTCCTCCATTACGGTGGCGCAGTCTCTACTAATAATACTGGCGAGCTATTCTCATGTGCGTAACACCCCTCTTTCCAGCTCTTCATTCCCATACCTGATTCCAACTGATCAACGGCATCAAGCAGCCGATAACCAGAGTTAATATTACTGCCCTCAGGCCCCAAGTCCTTCTTGAAATATGTATCCATGTGATCCTTTGGTACCTTTGCTTCGATAAACAACCGAGCAAGCTCAAAGTCCTTCTTGCTTCGGAATAGTGACCACATCTCATCTTCAGATCTTTCGGGCTGTACAACGTCCCGTAGTGACCTTTCCGCAGTGGGGTGCGTTGTCGGTATCGGTAGTCCAACCAATGGTGTGCTTTCCTCAGTGTCTGAATAATTAAGACTTTCCACGTCCGAATCGGCAGCGTTTACGTAGAGATCGAACTCATTTGCTTCAATATTCGTTTCAGCCGTACTAAATTCTTCCCCGAGTAGATTGGAGGTTAGGTCAGAGTCGGCAGGCAGAAGGATTCGTGCATGCCGTTCTTCGTCGCAAATAGGCTGTACAAAGTCAAAATGCGCTGTTTCCATATGCTTCCGGTACCAGGTACTTGACTTGTATTTTCTTCTGCAGTACGGGCATTGAGACTCTTGTACCATTCTGCAAGAAATTAGATTTGATACACAGCACAAAAGAGAAGCGAAAATCAAACTTACTTTTCGAGACTGATCTCACTGTGCTTAAACGCGTGTGGTAATTGAATAACTAGTGCTTGACCGGAACTGTGCTATAGATAGATGTTCTTGTACGTAAAAAGGTGCAAATAGGACGAAATTCGTCGTCACACCGTCTGTTCAGTAAATTCGAGATATTTCAAGGCATAGAAAAAATATGAGAACTTGAAAAACTTTCAAGTTGTGTTGTGTGGCCTGTTTGTAATTCAAAGGCCAACTGTTCGGGTCGGTCTCACCTTCCCCTGAGCAGGATTGTACTAGTACTCGTACTTGAATGACGTTCTGCGGCTCAAAACTCCCTTTTCAATTAGCTTTCAGACTAAATCCAGGTAGGGCGTTGAGGTCCTGCAGGCATGAACATGAACGATGGCCCAGGCCACGACAGACTCCTACAAATCTCGAGAAGACCTTACTTAACACTTATATCTACCATTACTTTTTAAAAAATGATAAGCAACGCGAATTATACCCTAAACCTCAGGTGTGCTTTATTGGCGTATTGCAGACTTTGAGGGGCCAAACCTAATGGCAAGCGCTCATCTACCATACCCTAATATTCCTTATCCGAACCCACATCAAGAAAGCAGGGGTAGTCACAAGCCTGCCTATTACATCGTTGTACCTTAAAGCACTCTTGAAAAGCTTGTTCATATTTGTTCAACCCACCTTTTCAAGTGTACAAGCTTACCTTGTTACATGTTTGCCTCACGGCAACTGTACATCTGTACTTTTTGTACAGGCACAGAAGGACGTTCTACGTTCAAGTTGGGACGTTTAACAGTCTCTTTCAACTGGTCTGAGTTGTTAGAACTCTTGATACTACGACAAACAGCTTGAATAGTACGCTCTTCCTTATATAAACCCCTCGCTACCCCGGGATTTTCCTTCTCCACTCCTTCATTACCTTCTAATCAATCTACAGCTTCTCATCGTCCTTCTTGTCCTCCAAAAGCAGCTTTTCCCTTCACAACGATACGTTATATATAAACGAGACTATTTTCCGCGATCATATAGTCTCACTCACATTTCACACCAACTATACGGTAAGTCTCGTCCGCGGTTCCTAACGTCAGAAATGAGCCGTTCTCAGGCCTTTCGTGGCTATACTGATTGATATCCATAGAATACCGGTAACTTACTGTTAATTGAAGCGAAGCTTTTCGAACGCTTCTACCTCCTAAAAGTAAGTTTGTGCCACAATTCGTCTCTTTCCTTCCTTCCTCGGCCTCCTAGAGATACCAACCCGAGGCCTGGTCTTTCTCACTTCCTTCTGGGGTACAATGAAGCGCTGCGTAAGTTCTTGAATGAACTTGTGCACGGCTCGTACGAGCTCTTCTATAGCCTTAATGTGAAACGATAGCTGACCACTATTCTCTAGATACACTAGCGGCTCCCCGTTTTCGCTTGCTATCCCCCCTATAGTTAGTCTTCTGTTTGTCTCATTTGCACCTTTCCCAAGATGGAATGATTACTGATCGCTATTTGCTAGATTTCTTTGGATTTCCCGTCTTCTTCTGCACGCCAAGAACATCCTCGCCTAATTCTGGTTAGTCTTCTGCGCGTCCCATTTAGTCTTTTTTACAGAGAATCTAATTGGTTAATAACATGCCTCCGATTCGTGGTCGTGGTCGTGTCACCACTGCCATCTTCCGGACTGAGCTCAACCTCACTGGTGAGGGACGAACCGTGAAGGGAGGAGATACCGCGCCGTTCGCACATACATTCTCCAGAAGTGCAACGAGAGGAATATCACCTCTCGCACGCAGGCCGGTGACACTTTGTGGAATGAAGTTAGGACGGAGACCGTGCACACATTGCTCTCAGAGGCTTCCGAGCCAAATTCAACTCCCCCAGAACGGCCAACATCGGGCCATCCACGTTGCTCTGGATGCTCTCATCATGGACGTCCTGAAGAAGGCAGCTGAGTCTCGTAGGAATGCCAGACTTAATTCCATGCCGAGGAAGAGGGGGAGATGGGGGCGCTGGCGGTGCATCTGGATCCGGATCGAGAGACGAAAGGGCCGTTGCTCGTCCCCAACGACCGTTCACGAGGAGAAACCGGTACGAATAATATTCATTTCGACCACAGGTGCCGAGCCTGGGCAGGCTCGCCAGCTCCCATGGATAAACCGTGGTAATAACGCTATGCCAAACAAGAGTTGGCTGGCGGTTCTCAGGCACTACACTTTACAGGAGCTCGGCAAGCTGCCTGTCGGTACGTAGAGGACGGCGAGCACCCCTGGCAGTTCATTGGAATTCTCCGCGATATTCAAGGCCTGAATGTCACTCCCACTGGCGCCGACCAGATCGAATTGATCGACGACGATCAGGTCAATGCCTTGCTTCGTCTCTCCCAGTGCTCCACCCTTACTGATGCCTGCTTCCTCCACCGAGCAGCTGTTGCCCCTCCTGATGGTGGGGACCCTGTTCGTCCCAATACACCTCTTGTTGGGCACAGCCGGAACTATCTCTTCCCCGGCCAATTCGACGTCGCCGAGTTCTACACTGAGCCAGAATCTGACTCTGATGAGGAGGACGATGTGGAGCGCCATGCAAGGCGCAGAAGGGTTTTCCTAGGTCCCACAACGGCTGGCAGAGGAGAATTCTGAGCAATGATGTAGGGTTGTTAGGTTCCAGACCCACTCCCGGGAACTGATTTCGCGCGCTCAAGTGAGGCAGGGGCCGGCGTATATGAGCCGATATGCAGGACAAGATGTCCCAATGGTGGCTCTTCCCAGGGGATCCCACCTCCCGGGTGTGAGGTGTCAGTTCATGACGCTATTGAGGAAGGCGCTGATGATAACGGTGGGGGTAATGGGGTAATGGGGTAATGGGGTAATGGGGGCAATGGGGGCAATGGGGGCAATGCCTAGGGTTTGTTTGCACTGGGCAGCGTCTTCTTTGGGCTTTTGGGTGGTTTTTTCTTTTGTTTCACTGGCTTTCTTAGGTTTTGCTTTCATTTCTATCCATGGGTTCGGCGCCGGGGGGGGGTTGGGGCTTGTTTGTGCCGGGTAGTGTCTTCTTGGTTCTTTCGGGTGGGCTCTCTTTCGTTTCACGGGTTTTTTCTTACTTTGTTTTGCTCTCGTTTCTCTCCATTTGTTGGGTTTTCTGGGACTCATTTTGTGCCGGGCTGCGTCTTCTTTGAGCCTTTGGGTAATTGTTCTTTGGTTTTACGGGCTTTGCTTCTTTGCTTCTGCTTTGCGTCTATCTATTAATCATTGTCTTAATCCTGTTTGCGCTGTCATCCGGCTTTCCTATATTTTACCCGGTAGTCTTAGATTTTAATATTTTTAGTAGTCTTTTTATTTTTAGAATTAGTTGAGTGCAATATAAAGCTTTTCTGAGACGCTAAACGTCCCTTTTATCCTTTATCCTATCCTAGTATGTATAATCCAATCTTTTGAAATAATATGGTATGTTCATCCCAGCCCCGCATATGAAATCCTGTCCCGGCAATCCCGAATAGACAGTCTCTTTCGGCTCAGAGCCATCTATGCACGTAGCCTTTGAGACATTCGGAGGCCAAATGGCTGTAGGATAGTCCGAGCCCATGCCAATGATTCTCACGGACCTTGGGTCATAGCTAGGAGTACGTGTAGTAACAATAACATAAAGCTTGTTCGTCCGCAATACGACGCTGTTCGTCCCCAATACGACGCCGTGAGTTCGATTCCTGTCGGGACTTTTATCTCTACATCTAATTCCTTTTTCTCCTCTAGTTCTTTCATATAAATGCGCAATCATGAATGGAAATACGAGCAGAGGTCAGTCACGCCTCCTGGAGGCCAATGTGAGCTCTCCCAAGACATAAATATCCCATTCTTGACCAGAGTAGTAGGACTAGCCCCCCGAGCCCAGGCATCATCGTCGAGACCTCCAGTAGCCTTCGCGGATATTTCAACGCCAGCACCGGAAACAAAACGACGAGTTCATTTTGAGGAAGAGGAACCTACAGATGTTGACGATGATGACATTCCTCCTAGACGTCGCCAATGGGATGAACGACGTCCTGCTAAACCACTCCCGCAGCCACTTCCACGGAGGGTCAGGAGCCGGTTAAGATATGTAAGTAAATCTAATAATTTTTTCAATTGACATGCTTATAAGAAAGAGTACGAAGGACACCCCAACGCCGGTTCTAAATGGCCCTTCACAGGGGGTTCTAAATGGCCCTTCGCAGGGGCTTGTATCACAAGAGCAGGCAGCACAATTACATTCCGGCCATCACAGAGACGATTCATAACAATTCTCACCCTATATTCCTGATACGCCTGAGGAGGAAGAAATTATGCCGTCCCATTCACGACGTAGTATAGCTGATCCAGACTTTCCAGAGTCTAATATCAGGACCCCTATCACACTATCGGCAAAAAGCAATACATTGCAGGGTGAGGCGAGGATCATCTTTGAGAACGCTGCAAATATGGTCCGGTATCATACGTGGTTTGTTAATCCCTTTGTAAAGCCTGCCGAAAACGATACGCTTCTGGAAGGTTATTGGGTAAAGGCAGCTAGAAAGTTAGGTTGGGGAAATAGGGTAATGGAAAGGTGGGCAATGACTTTTGTAAGTCCTTTAATTGACGAAGAATGTCCTATTGGAGACCGATCACGGCTAATTAGATACATTTAGTTGAAATCGAGGCAGTCTAGCGCCAGGTCACATCTAGTTTCAGAGAGCAAGAATATGATTGAGGACCTGTATGACTTCTCGCAAAAACCACCAGCCGAAATAAAGGCGCGAGTTGCCTATTTGCTCGAAAATGATCGGTTTACATGCCACCCAAGTAAACAACAAGTTAGTAAACTCAGATCGTCCCCGGTGAGACGAGATAAGGCTTACCCAGACAGGACTGTGGTTGGCGCTTTTCTGCGCCTCAGATAGCAAAACTCTTGTTTCACAAGTGGTACCGGGGTTCGAGAATGCGAGGGAGGACCGATAAATCATTTCTTAATCGTACTAACAACGTCCTGATATGCCTTACCACAGCATGTCTGTATCATTCTCTGAAGACTTGGAGTTCCGGATCATTTGTTCAACCTCCAGTTTTTTCCTCTCTGACAGCACAAAGTTAGTATTGACTCGTTTAAAGGTTCAAATCCGCCGTTATAAAGTCTATTGTACTCACTAGAAAATTTAGATGTCTATCTTCGACAGCGTGCTACCTGGCAACGACTGCCGCCAGGAGTGCGAGATAAACTTGTTGAAGATACAAAAAAACGTATTAAGAAAATGCTGCGGAAGGGCGGATTGATACCGGATCAGGAGTCTCGTGCCCCACTGGAGGACAGAGAAGCCGCAGGATATTTGGATTTGCAGATTTCAGGCGATGAGGAAAGCGAGGTGGAGGACGATCATTCAAATCCCGAAGCGGGTGAGGCAGTTGAGGCTCCCGAAGAGGAGTTGAATGGGGACGCGTAACGTCCTATTTGGGACAAATGTAGATTTAAATAAAATAAACAAATAAAAGAGCTTATTATTATTATTATTATTATTATTATTATTATTATTATTATTATTATTATTATTATTATTTTGAATATGCCACTTAGAGTTAGACTTCAACCCAGTTTGTGAAAAAGACATCAGGGGAAAGTCGCTTGGGCCGAAGGAAAGTCCCAAAGAGCCATGAAGAAGGCAGGAAGGCGAGAACAGTGAAGGAATAAGCCAGCGCAAGGCCACGCATCATTAAATAATGGACGGTCCACGTCGCGAAAGCGACGAATAGTGTCCGCTTAGATATTGTATACACGAAGACATTATTGGGGCTGGATTAGGTCATGGGGCAATGGCAAGGAGGAAGGGGAGAAATAAGCGAGAATTAGGAAAGCAGAAGAACTACGGGGAACAATGCATTGCGGACGTTCGGAGTCGCGAAGAGTTTGTCAATAGGAAATTCAGAACAGGATGTTTGGATCAACAAGGGAACAATGCGTAGTGCGAGAGGTAATGCCGGATAAACTATAGGGGAAAGGTCAAAGCTGGAATGGACCAGACAACGGCGTGTTTGGGCTGTTGGGAAGCATGATTTAGTCGTGGGGCAGAAATCCTTAACGGAACAATTCCTGACGCGAGAGGTAATGCCGGATGAAATACAGGGGAAAGTGTCAAAGCTGGAATGGACCATACAACGGCATGTTTGGGCTGTGGGGAAGCATGATTGAGTCGTGGGGCAGAAATCCATAACGGAACAATTCCTGGCGCGAGAGGTAATGCCGGATAAACTAAAGTAGAAGAGTCAAGTGCGGATGGACCGTGCAACGGCTCAAAGAGGACGAAGTGCGTCCAGAAAACGTTGCATGACAACGAAATTACCGACGCTAAAAACATGCCCCGTAACCCCGGATTTATTCCGGAGTTATGGGGCATGGACGAGAGATACAACAACTTGAGATTTATAATTTGGCCCCCTATACCCCCTATCCCTCATGAGGTATGGGGGTCAAATGTGAACTTTTGCTGATGTAGACGACATTGACCCTAAACTACTTTGTAACAATATTCTACTGAAGCACAAATAGCTAGAGCTTAGCTATTTGGTTTTGATTGGAGATTTCCTGAATAAATTTGAATATTTTTTTCTTTCCTCTTTGTTTTATTCTATATTGTTTCTGATTGTCAATTCTTTTTCTTGATTTAAGTAAAGATTCTTGAGTAAGCAAAAAAAATTATTATATTCAAGTTGTTAAGGTTTCTTTCTTATTTGCCTCTTGTCTTACCTTATCTATATTCAAGCTGTTGAGAATTTATTTTACAAAAGACAGTTTAGCATTATTGTTAAATTTCATTTATGGTGTATTATGAGGGCCTTCTTTTAAGACTGCTTAAAGCTTAGTCCACAGAGCTCTTTTAGTATTAATAAACTCTTACTTGACCTTGGGTTCCCCTGTATGTCACAGTAAATTATAGTAGATACTATCAGAATAAGTATTCATTCAAGTTATGATGGATTCCTCAAATCGAAATTGGTGTCTACTAGAAGGGATAGTAGGCAAGCTGAGACTTGAAGTAAAAAAGAGTCTAGAGAGCAAGTGAGCATATAACTGGAAACATGTTCAAGTTCAATAACAGGATAAGCTTCAAGAGCCTTTAGCCTCATTAATAATAAATGGAAAACTAAGTAGTTAAGAGTTGAGAAAGAAGGAGTAATAAAACGTGGTATTGTCTGCTGAAAGAAGCATAAGACTATCATCTAAAGGGAAAAGAAGTTGAACTTTAAAGTTTTCACAGTTACAACAAATATGTTGTATTATAAAGCACAAGTGATATTACCCAACGTTCAAGTTGCAGCTGGACAATCTGAGATTGTTCCCGAAAGAGGCACCTAAGGCACCACTTTTGGACCGCCATGATGAAATATCACTTGAAAGCTACCATAACCTATTCGATGCTCCCAGCCGGTTGCCGGAAACCCAAAGGATATTTCTGGGGGCAATCCAGCTTTAGACCGAAACCGCTAGAATATCCTGTTGCTATCTAGCCACACTTATGGCCGCGCGGCGCAAGGGGACCGATGTGGTTCATTTACTCGGGTATGGGTGAAAAATCGGAGAACTGGTAGTGGCAAGGAAGGGATTTGTGTCGATCAACAAGCTAACTCTCTGGAAAGTCAATTTTTTCGTCCTTGCTCGAGTATTCTACTACGGTAGATCGGTAAGTTACTATCAAGCGCCAGGCTGTTCAATTGCCCTGCCAGTACCGGTACAGCATGTACCGGTACAATCTGAACACTCCAGGGGACTACGGCACTCGGGCTTCTGTTTCCATGGCCGATGCTCCGGCATGTTGGTGCTGGCGACTTTCACGAGCACCAGAAGCCGGGTTTTAAACAAGAGAGAAAAATCAATATCAAAAAAAAATCTAATACCCGTGATATTCGAGTATGATGGCTAACCCCTTCATCCCGCCGAATCAAACCCCCAATACAAGAAAAGTGCCGAGTGAAAGAAGTATAAGTAAGGCGGAAAGGAACAAAACAAAACAAAACAGGAAAGAGACATCGAAAGACTGAGACTGAGTAGAGGGGATGTATCCTAGCTATTACATGCCTTTGTGAAAACCGCCACACCACGACGCATCTTCTCACTTCAAACCCAACGAACTCCCTGTCTCCGGGCCCCCACAATCCGGTAACCACAAGAAACGGATCATCAATACATGGCAGTCGTTTCCCCCGTATTATTTCCTTTATTCATTCATTCATTCAAGTGCCTTCGCCCAGTCAAACGCGCACAACAGGTGTCACTTCCACCACTGTTCACCGCCTTCTAGACATACCTCTCCAAAGCGCAGATCCAACAAGCCCGGCTGCTAATGCTACACCACTGATAATGGCTACGCCGAGCATACCCTCTAAACCCACACACATCAGCGCCCGAAGCCGCGTCATCAGACATGGGAGAACAAACCCTTGGCGACCTTATCATCAATCAGCCCCCTCAAACTTTGCGACTGTAAGTTTGCCGGTTCGTTCTCTAGCAATCTATCATTGTACCTCCTAGCCTCGGCGTAATTCCCAAGTTTGTAGTTTCCGAGAGCAAGGTAGTAAAGGCATTCACGGCGGCGCTCGGTATGGTCGCGGAAGATATCTATCCCACCTGATCAGCTCCACACCCACCCTTAAAGCGGAGTGAGAGGGGAAGAGGACAAACCAGTCAACAATCTAACACCCATCTGTTGCTCTGGTCGCTTGTCGCTCTTGATCAGACCCCACGCGTAGTTGAACTTAGTCTGGACGCCAACGAACTGTCCCTCTTTCTCGTACTGGTTACGGAGGACCTGGAGCTCTGCCTCCTTGAGAGGGCTACTGAACATTAGCTTCTACCATACCCAATAAAAGTGCAGGACTTATCCCAGGGCAGACAAACCTTTCTGCATCGACAGCATCTAACCCCCCCCAAAATCGTTCAGTTCCCAGCTCGCTTAGAGATCGAAAAAGAAAAATGAAATGAGGGGAAATAAAGTAACTCACGTGGCAGATTATCAGACGGCATCGTTGTTCTAATTGAAAAGCTTGGTTCAGGAAAAAATAATGTGAAATGGTTCTATGTATGGCGGACAGTAGGATAGGTTGTTGGAGGTAAATTATTGAGGGTTAAGGCAATGTACTGCGGCGGCGGCGGGTTGGCGGTAACCAGTCACTTTTAAAGTGGTGGATGAGCAAGCGATATGATACTAGGAGTGGGGCGGACGGGATGGGTTGCGTATGATGGCATTTGTGGCAGTGGATTCCGTGTGCGAGTGGCTGGTGAGAGGCAGGGTGCTGTGTGGCTGAGGAAGAGGAGGAGTTGCCATGGTAACGGAGTTTGGGGTTTCTTTCTTGCTATGATACCTTTAGATAAGTTGTTGCTTTATCACAGCTCTTTCTTTCTCTATCATACCCCCTCTCATCCACTACAATCCCTCGACGGCGAAAAACAAAAGCTTCACAACTCCCACAACTCCCACAAAAACGAGACAAACCCGAAATAATCCAAAATGGTCCTCCTAGACGAAGCCCCCGGTAAAAAAAAACCCCTCTTCCCCCCACCTTCATCCCCCACCACCACCACTAACCTCCCCTCCCTCCACCAGAATTCCTAATCCACGAAGTCCTCTCAAACTTCAACATAAGCAGCGACATGCACTCCGTAGCACGCATCAACGAAACCTTGGCACGCATCACCTCGGACCGGGAAAAAATCAAAGACGACGAACAGACGACGCTGCGCGCGCTGTCGCGCAAGATGGAAATATCGAAGCAGTCGATGGAGGCGACGGCGAGCGCGGCGGGGCGCAAGGAGCACGGCGCCAACATGCTGCGGCTGGATCGCGAAAAGTTCGCTCTGGCAAAGGGCATCAACGAGCTTGAGAGTAGCGCGCATGGGCTCGAGGGACAGTTGGCTAGGTTGAAGGAGGAGCTCGAGCAGGTTGATGGGGAGGACCCCATGCAGAGCGCACTCGTTGAAGCCGAGGATGGGACGTTGCTGAAGTTGAAGGTTTATAGGTCCCTGGGCATTGACTTGCAGGAGGATGGGGCGGCGGGGTATTCGAAGGCGGTTATTCGTGGGTTTACCTTTTCTCTCTCTCCCTGCCCTGGTGGGACGGTTGCTAATTGCTTTTTTGTAGGAAACTCTTCCAAGGGCGATATACACGTCGTCAATATCGAGAGAAAGTTCTCACATTTCTTTTATGCGAATTACTTTTGGAATGTTATGTAACAATATTTTTTGGCTTACTTTCTAGACTTTTTCTTTCTCTCCTGTATCTCTTAGGGGTTAGCGGTGGTGTTAAGGTTCAAGTTTGCATGTAATTCGTTTAAAACCTTATTTTTCCTTCTTTAACAAAGAAATTACCGTATATGACCTCCTTAAAATTCATAACAGTCGTAAAACCCTACCATACCGCACTTCTCCAATCTCAATATTGCAGAAATAGCTCTCTAGACATATAAAAGCTAAAAACCACTAAATCGCGAAATCCCCACCCCCATTCACAACCTATCACCCATTCATAACCTATCACTCAGCCCGCCCCGGTGCTTCAATCGCGAGCCACGTCTCGGCCCAAGACTCACTACCCCACTTCAGACCACCTTCTCTCTCCTGATCTCTACCCCTCCAGCACTTTGCCTGGCCTAGATCCGATAAGTGCCTCATGGTTGGCCTTCCGTGCGGGCAGTTCCAGGGTTTATCCAATTCTCCCTATACATCGATCGTTCTATAAGCATGCAGCTAGGAAAGGCTAAGGTGGCTTACCATGTGCTTGACGAGCTTTTCCATCCCTTTCTCCGTAAGTGCTCTTCCAACCATGACACTCTTCCTGCACGCCCTCATAGCAAACATCTTCCGCACTTTCGAACAGCGCACGGCAGAGTTCCCAGGGTCTTCGCTTATTAGGTGGATTAGTTCTTCCAGATCTGTATACCAACAAGTTTAGCCCTAAACCTCACCTCACATGTTTCGAGCGGGGGGGAATATAGTACCATCCAAACCAAACACAGTCTCTTTACTCATAGGCAAACTAACAAGCTTACATTTCTCCCCAACGGGCGCGTCAGGATCAACCTCTATCACAAACCCGTTCTTTTTAAAGGTGTCTATGTAGTCCATCACAATAATTTCGTCCACCGCCATCAAGTCCAATTTCTTCGGTACTACTAGCCGCTGGTTCTCCACGATTGTCACCTGCTGTAATTTTTCAAAATTGTATTTCTCATCGCTAGCGTGTTGGTCTATTATGAAGAGGTCGTCGGCCCGAGTTGCTAGTATGAATCCTTTGTTGAATTGCCCTTTTATTTGCATTTCGAAAAAGTCTTGCTTCGTAACCGTTAGATTTAGGCGCTCTTCTGCGACTTCATCACGTTCTTCCAGGCCGGCCCCACCCCGGCCTGGCGACGCGGTGTGTTTTACGGCCGAGGCTACTTTGGATAAGTCACGCGCTCGGTCTCGCAGCTTGTCGATTGAGGTAGGGACGAAGCGGACCGTGTTCTTTGTAGAGATTTTATGCGAGTCCTCTAGGATTCGTAGAGCCCGTTCGAGAGCTTCGGTAGTAGGCTGCGTGGACTTCTCTTCAGCTTCTTTGAGAAGACGTTCGGCTTTTTGAGCGGCTTGTTGGCGGTTTTGTTCTTCGTCTATATAGTCCTCTTCCACCCATTCTTCGTCGTTGTCGGAGACTGGGGATTGCGGGGCGGTTTCTTTGCCCTCCTTAGGGTTGTCGTCGGAGCTGACATTGGAGTCCGGATTTGGGGGGAAGAGTGAAGTATCGTCTTCAGCAGGCGGCTCAGCCGCCATGATTTCGGTGTCATCTCTACTCTCGTCATCTTTTTCGTCTCCATCTAGTGCCATGATTTCCGTGGTCGGCTCCTCTACCCTGCCATCCTGAACCGCTTCGCCACCACTCTCATCACCCTCTACAGCTTCTAGACCATCTTCATCCTCGTCCATAAGATCACCCTCTTCGGACCCCTCGCTCGTAGTCGGGAGTGGCGGTTCAGTTCCCGGCGCTGCAAACCGACTAAGCGCACTGGAGAACTTGGAAATACTAATTTTCTTCCCTTTCCCATTCGCCGGCCCATTGCCAACCCTCCTCCGCTTACTGGGTGAGTGTGGGGGGCTGCTCCCCTCCGCAGTCACCGGCTCCCGGTCACCAATCGTAATCGTTGCTGTGCTCTGCTGCGGCCTCCTAGGCGATCTATATAAAGCAGTAGGAACAGCACTTGTAGAAGCTCGGGATACAAAGCCTTGAGATTCCAGATGCAGGGATGGAAGCATATCGTCTTCATCCATGCCTTCGGGATCTTCAGCACCAGCGGTATCTGGCTCTTCTGGCAGTGCACTAGTTTTACCGGGATCCTTGATGCTCTGAATGGAAGGTGTTGGATAGACCTCTTTGCCTTTCCTTTTTATATCGGAACTTGCCGCTGGAGACTCTCCCAACGAGAGAGAATCAAAAGCGGCAGCACGAGAAGGCGATGAGCTGAGAATGTTGAGCAACTTTGGTGGAGCATAATACTCTGCATCATCCTCTTCGGCGGAATTATCTTCTGCCACCCGCTGCGTTGCTTGCGTAGATTTGGCAGGAGTTTTATTTAGGGTCATTTGCTTCAGGTTTTGTGTTTTCGATTGGGTCATTGAATTCGGGACAGTTTGTTCATGATTGTCGAATAAGTCTGTCAGTGAAACCTATTATTGCCCCGTCAGATGGTTCCATGAATCTGGGTCTCAGGTAAATACTTTTAATGACTCCATCATTTCTGCCTGATCGTGCAGGAGGATGGTCCTCTTGTCTGGAGAAACGTTGACGTCGTATGCATCTATTTTTGCTCAGAACTGCCTGTCTACACAATGCGCAGAGAGAAGAACTAACTAGTATTGAGCTGGATATCGGCAAATATGAATGGTGACTGGGTCACATTGAAATGTTTGTACACTTCGTTTATAGCACGAGCAACCTTGTTCTGTGAGCAGCATGCTCAGATCACAGTCCAGATGTAGTTACGTACCTGAGGCAGTATACAAGGCCTTCCGTTGACGAAGAACATCTGACGATCAGGGGCCACCCTGCCTTCCCCAACGACAGGCCGTGATATAAACCCGACTATCTTAACCATTTTTTCCCTAAAGCGCGAAATTATATGTAAGTTCGCTCACGGGTTAGGTAGAACTATAACACGGGGGACTCACTGAGGTTCTACTCCCTTCTGAAACCCTTTCCTCGTAGGCTTCATTTCAAACTCCAAATTCATCGGGACCAAGGCAGACAGAGTCTTTGTCCCAAAAACATTTGAGATATTCTCCCTAACGGTGGGATTACCCTTGGTGGCAAACACCGGGGTTCTCCTCCTAATAACCCAATCAGTACCCCTCTTTCATTCAAATGAATACGGCAACATACCCCTTGGCCGGCTGGTTAAACACTGAGAATTTGACGCCAACACATACACCAGCATAAGCCTGCAGTATACCCAAAACCTTTGTATACTCTCTCTTGATATTCCTTTCCAGCTCCTTCCGGCGAACCGGGAGCGTTTTGAATATATTCTCCACAAGAACACTAGCCCCCTTCTGAGCGGCCGTGACAGAGCGGGACTTGAGCTTCCCGGACATTTCAAACTCAAGCTTTGTGCCCTTCGGAGCTTCAGCCGCTGTCGCAGTGATTATCTGCAGGTCTGAGAGAGCACATAGCGAGGATAAAGCCTCCCCTCGAAAGCCGAATGTGGTAACGGAATCAAGGTCCGCGTACGAGGTCAACTTGGACGTCCAATGTTTGAGAGCTAGATAGACAGACAACCAGTATTTAGCAGACGAAACCCCCCACTAGTAAAAATATATGCATATATATATTATTATAAAATAAAATAAAAAAACAGGCAAAAGTGTATTCCTTACCAATACTCTCATAATTGTCCGGTGAAATACCATCCCCGTTATCTATAACCTCGATTGCATCAAGACCATTACACTTAAACCTAACCTCTACTCTCCCCCGCTCCCACACACAATCAGAACACATATTCATAGTGCAAGAAGAGGACAGCTACTATACCTATAGACGTAGCGTGAGCATCCAACCCATTCTCCACCAATTCCTTAACAACAGAAGTCAAGCCTTCACTGATAACTTGTCCAGATTGTATTTGGTGAACCTATCAAAAACCAGCCAATGCGATGCGAAAGCACAAGACCGGCCACGCAAAGCTCAATTTAATCTTCATTTTCTACAATTGATTTTTTTTTTTTTTTTACAAACTATTCGAGGGGGAGGAGAAAGAAGAACGTCCAACATACCGAGCGGCCTTCGATAGGTCTAATTGTGGTCATACTGTATTTGGAGGGGTCTGTATGTGCGGATGTATAGTCCGTGGTATCGTGATTTTAGGGGAGCGATAGAAAGAGAGGGGGAGAAGGAGGGGGACGCGTCTCTCTCTCACACGTTGGAAAGAGAGAGATAACGGTGGAAGGAGAGAAGAGCGTGACTCTGCCTCTGTTGTGGCGAGAATAGAAATGGATCCACGTATCGTAAATCTCCTACGAGCACAGTACTCGAGTACGTCCCGAGCTACGTACCCCCGATCTTGTTACCGCTCACTGCCGCTGCTTGCCGGGACCAGCAGTGCAATGTACCTAACAGAGAGACGGTAGTGAGTTACCTCTATCCTAGCATCAGCAAGGTGTTAGTCAACTTCGACGTGACCGACATCACAAGATTCGGATTCGCGTCACTGTCTGTGACGGTTGTGTGGCTGCTTACGGAGAAGAGTCAGTCAATCTTTTGCTTGCTGTGTGTGTGGCTGTGGGGTAAAATGATGATGCTTGCTTAAAACATATGGTGGTGGTAGTGGGATGTGGCTGGAGCTACGGTGTGTGCAACGGTGGTTGAAATTGTTATACTCACAATTGCACTTATGATGGAGCTAGGACGGTCGTTTATCGGGCTGCATCAAAAAGTCAGGGGAGAGCTGCAGTCTGTGGAGGGAGAGAGATGGGAGTACGAGATGTACCAACTGGGATATAACTCAGAGAGAAAGTTACCTAAGCTAAGCCATCCCCACAATATAACGCAAGTGTCAGAATCTCTGCCTCCCTTCCCCGGCTTTTTCGGTAGGCTGCGAGTATGCAAGGTTTATTTGACAGTGACAGTGACAGTATCCTACCATAGCCCAGCTTTCTTCCCATTATGAAACAACACAGGAGCTCAGGACAGGTTTCAGTAGTTTTGTGGGCTTCTTTAATGATAAGATAACAACTTTACTTTTCGAATACCCTGACACTGCCACATCTCCTCTTCTTCCCTTTCCCTCGTAATAGTCACAAGACTGGCTGAACCTTTAACAGTACCAGTATAAACCCCCCCCTTCCCCCGCCCTTCCTCTTTCCATCCCTCCACCCTTCCTGTCTCTGAATCTAATCTCTAGCCCCACCACCGCCACAATCACCCCACCATCACTGAACATCAATCCATAACCACAAAACCTAAAATAGACAATTTCCCGCCGAACAACCAAACTAGCCGCAATAATGTCCATCCCCCAATCCGAAATCCCCCGCCTCTCAATCCTCTACCATGCAAAGCGCCTAATACCCAGTAGCAAGCCCCCACAACGCGCCCCTTCCGCAACCCTAAACACCAGAGTGGGCCTTATCCGCGGCGACATAACCAAACTCTCACTCCCAAACGGGGCAATCGTCAACACCACAAACACATCACTCCTCAACGCCGGCGGCATCTGCGGGGCCGTCCACAACGCTGCGGGGCGCGGACTGCTAGCGGAGTGCTTAACACTGAACGGGTGCGAGACCGGCGACGCAACGATCACGGGTGCGTACGAGCTGCCGTGCCGGAACGTGATTCACGCCGTCGGCCCAGTGTACTGGAAGGCGCGCAAGACGAATGAGCATGCCTCGCTGCTTGCGAGTTGCTATGTGGCTTCTTTAAGGCTAGCGGTGGAGAATGGTTTGGATGTGATTGCGTTTCCGCCCATTTCGGCCGGGGTGTTTGGGTATCCGAGCTACGAGGCGGCGGAGGTGGCTATCTCGACTGTCAGGGATTTCTTGGAGAGGGGGGAACAGGAAGGCGGGGCAGAGGAGAGGAGGCTGCGATTGGTAATCTTTTGCACATTTGAGAGCAAGGATGAGATTGCGTATATCGAGCTGTTGCCGTTAGTATCCTCTACTGTACTCTTTGATGTATGGTTGCCAATCCCATTACTACAGGAATTACTTCCCCCCAGCAGACGACAAGGAAGGCTCCAGAAAGTCACCTGAGCAGAAAACTCCCGAGGAAGTTAAGACCAACTTCTCCTGCTTCTCCGCTCCCTCGCCCTTCGCTGCGCCAACGCTTCACAAGGATACCCTCCGGATATCACCAAAGCTCAAGGAAACCCCGGGACCACAAGACCCAAATCGCCACCGCTACCATCACCAGAACCAGCAGCAACAGCAGCAGCATACTGCTTCCGCTCCTGATGACCACGATGAGGATGAGGACGAGTTCGTACTAGTTACCGGAGAACTTTACTAACATTGAGTTCCTCTTCCTTCTTCTCCTCCCTCTTTTTCTTGTAAAAAATCATCCAAATTTCGCAGGGTTGTAGAGAGGGGGTCCCTTGCACCAGTAGAAGGCTTAGATTTTTGCTGACACCTTCCCCCCCTTCTTTCCAATAGTCCACCATCAGCACTACTCTTACTTTTACCTCCACTTTCAATCTTATCCCTCTTTTTTCTTTCTTTTCTTTTTTTTCCTTTCATCATGATAGGTTGGACCAGTGCCATAGTTTTGTAGAAACAAACGACAGGATGGATCGGCGTTCTATTTATTCATTGATTATTCACTGATTCATCATTGCGGAAATCAGCTCTTTGATGAATCTCGAATTTCTGATGGTACGGTAGTAGTATGATATATTCTTGAGATGTTTACTTGGTAAGGTTTTTTTTTTTTCTTTTCCTTTTTCCCTTTTCTTTTTTCTTTCTTCTTTCTTTTTTTTCCTTTTCCGAATATCTCGTCTGTAGTGAATCGCAAGACTGGTATCATGTGTGAAGATACCAGTACGGTAGTTACAGTATGATCCCTTCGTCAGTATTTGTTGCTTTTTAGTTCCTTAGAATGTTCTGAGATTAAGAATAGTTCAAGTATTGCAATTGCGGAGATGTTTTCTACTGGTCAGGTCACAACAAGGGCTCCATAGCCATATTATACCACCTTTGGCAAATATCTGAGGTTAACCTACGCTATTAATCACGCTAAAAAGCTGCGAAATCTGCACATAGATTAGGGGATAATTAGGAATCACTGGCAACCTGCCAAATCGATACATACACCCTAAACTTGAATGAAGAAAAAAACCTAACCCAATGTCGATCAGTCAGTTCTGTCAACCACAACCCCAACCCCTAGCTTAGTTAGACCCGTACCGTACCGTGCCTCACTCGTACCTTACCGGTACATGTACCTTACCGTTCAATACCATCCCACACCATCCCATCTCATCCATCCCACCCCACCAACCTTATCATAACACAACAACCCCACCAACCCACCAACGGCACCAAACAAAAAAAAAAAAACCTTATCCAAACCTCCCCACCACCACCACAACCACCATAACCACAGCTCAACCAACCCCCAAACAATGCCCCCAAAACTACACCCCACCCTCCTCCACCTAACAAAAACCCTCCCCCTAACCCTCCCAGCCCTAATCTTCCTAACAAACCACGTCTACTCCCTCCACCAAATCCACGGCCGAAGCATGTCACCCACAACCCTCCTCTCCAACGACATAATCCTCGCCCAACGCCACCACGCAACCGAAAACCTCCGCCGCGGTCAGGTAGTCCTATACCGCTCACCCATAGATCCGGAAAAGGTTGCTGTGAAGAGGGTTGTAGGGTTGGAAGGGGATGCTGTTGTTACTAGGCCCGTTGGTGGTGGTGGTGGTGGTGGTGGGGGAGGGGGAGGAGAAGTGGTCAAGGTGGATTCGGGAAAGGTTTGGGTGGAAGGTGATGAGGGGTTTTGGTCGGTTGATAGTAATGTTTATGGGGCTGTAGGTTTTTTTCTTTCTTTTCTTTTCTTTTCTTTTCCTTGCTCTTGCTCTTGCTTGTTTTCAGTGTGGTGGGGGAAGGAGGGAGGGAGGGAGAGGAAGAGGCTAATTGGAGGATGGATGGATGGATAGATTCCGAAAGCGTTGATCGAGGCAAAGGTTATCTGTGTGGTTTGGCCACCCTCCAGGGCTGGGAGAGTCAAGGATGATTATATGGGAAGGGTTGGAGCTTTAAAGTACAAGGCACCAGAGTGATTAAACGATTCCATGAAGGAAGGGGAAGGTGTAAATATGTATTTTTTTTTTTGCAAGTATGATATTAATAATATTAGAAGTTATACCCAACCTTATCGGACTACTACGATAACCTGGGAACAGAGCAAAACGGTTAAAAATAAATAAAAATAAAAATAAAACTCCACTAAATATCAGAAGGAGAGAAGAAAAAAGATAGAAAAAAAAAGGACCCATAATTACACTAAAAAGCAAGAAGGAAACACCATTCGCTATGCTTCCAAAGCCCCTCAAAACAGCAATCAACAAGAAAGCACCAAAACCCCAATCACCCGGAGAACACACATAATCAAGCGGTAACCCGAATATCCTCCGGTAAGGTAGCATTCAACCTCTCAATCTCCATTCCAATACTCATAACCCAAGCATCCCTCTCCAGCCTGCTCCTCGCTTTGAACACAATCGCCGTCCCCGTCCGTCCCAGTGGCGTAACACGATGTCTAACAGTCTTCCCCCCGTCATCCTTGGTCTTGAAAGTGTTCCTCCTCATGCCATGCCAGACCACGAAGCAAGTCATCGTGTCCTCGTCATGGGATGTCATCCCGTCCTGGTATACCCGGGGAAGCGCGTGGCGGCCCGGAGTGTTGGAGTCAAATGTCTGGTTTTGGTAGAGTAGTTCGTTTTCCGTTATCAGGCCTGAGTAGACGTAGCAGTCCCGAAGAGAGAGAGAGGAATGACGTTCCTGGTGAATGTGCGGGAGTTCGGCCCCCGAGTTTTTGCGGTAGGTGTTATGGAAGGTTAGGAGTTCACCATGACAGAGAATCACATTGTAGCGGTTGAAGGTGGCGTGGCGGCGGGGCTTGCGATATAGGACGCCGGACATCTGTCTTCAGTGTTAGTTGCGTCTTACATCACAAGATTACCATTTGACTTACTGTAACAGCCCTGCAAGAAGACAATCCGCAGACATTGAATATCTCCCCGGACGCAATCGACCGAGATACTTCCCACTTCCGAGCAAATTGCCCAACAACCGATTCCTGCTCCTCATCCAAATTCAGCTCTTTCAAATTTGCATCCCTAGTCCTCCTAAGAGTAGCCAAATCCTCCCTATCCCTTGCCCTCCAGTACTTGACCAAATCCTTCAACCTTGTCATCCACTCGTCCCGAGTCCTTTGATCATAACCCTATATCTCAGTCAGCATCTATCCATACTGCCCAACCACGCACAATGCCTACCTGCAACCTCAAGGTACACCCATTATCAAGAACAAGCTCGAAAGTCTTCTCATCATTGAACTCGCCAATAGCCCCATCCTCACGGTTCGAATCCGGCACAGACCGGTCAAAGTCAGCCGATTCGCCATGACCAATTCCAGCGTCTTTGCCTTGTGGATTCCGCCTGACATAGCGCACCTCGACCACCTTGCATAGATCAATGAACCCTTCAGCCCTGAGTAGGGTATTGACCTTTCTCTCCCCTTCATCGTAAGCATCTTTATCGCGGCAGTCAATCTCTTTCGCCGTGCCCTTTGTGATCCAGGCGATGTCTCCGTCCGTGTCTGGAGCATAGGGTGCTACGGCGTATATGAGTGGGATTTCATCCTTGATTTCACTGAGCTTTGGGATGGTCCCTGCATGGACTGGCAATTTTGGCGGAGGCGGAGGCAATGCTCTCGCAGGCCTGCAAAAGCAAAGGAGGTTGTCATGAGTAGTGAAGTACAAACGCTTATAGAAGAGCCTGCCCAGACGCTCCTGGCGGCCCTTTCCAGATGTCAATCGAAGTAGGAACCCCTCAACTGGGGCAGGTTCCGTCATTTTCTCGCCATCAACCTTAGTTTCGGTTGGGTAATGAGTTTTGGGTCGTATCTCCAGTTCATGTGTCTACCCAAAAATTAGCAACGGGTGACCAATCATGACCAAAAAATACAAGACAAACCTTTTGCATAGCCATGGATCCATACATCCTGTGCTCATTCACCTACGCACCTATTAGCAATCATACCAAGCAACCATTTAGGGAAATCATCCTACTCCATGGATCCACTCCAAGCGATCGTAACGCCTCCACGCCAGCCCCATACGCTCATTCTTCTTCCAGTGTTCTATGATATCACCCCATTCTCTAACCTCCCCTAGCAGTTGCAAGCTCCGGTTCAACAAGTTTTTAGCGACAGCCCTTTCCTCCCTTATTGGCGCCTCATCGTCCGAGTCTTCCTCCAATTTTTGCTCCACTCGCGCAAAAGGGTTGTCAATCGTGATTGATAGAGCCAAGCCCGGGACAGATATAAGTAGTTTGTCCGATCTGTTCCAGCCAAGCGCTCCTTGAAGAAATGTATACCACTCTACAGATGAAGAACTGCAGCGAGGCCGCATAATATAAATGATCGACCCCCGCTTATATGGCAACCAAATAACCAGCGTCTTATCCAAAGAGGAATAAAGATTCACTTTAGTGATTTTCGGATTAAGCGGTATCTCCCTCATTCCATGGGAGGAGACCCTGGGCTTATCAATAGCCGGGATGACCCTCTTCTTGTAAAGTTGCAAGGCTAAGGGCGTCCCCTTCTCTCCTGTCTGCCGACAGACCACGACGAATTCCCGCCATTTTTCCCTCAATTGAGTGACGATTTTCATGCTCTCATTCTCATCGTATTCCCCAGGCACAGGTGTGGTTGATACTTCCACCCGGACAAGCATATTCTCCATCTTGACAATCTCCCCTTCCCGTTTCCGGCAATGGTGACGGTATCGCCCTATATGACGGAATGTCCTGCTCCGACTAAGATCAGCGAGCTTCATCTGCATCTCCCTATCCCGCTCACGGATGTCTACAGCTGTATTAAAGCGTACCAGACCTGCCGCAACTCGCTCCTTATTGGTAACGACACGTTCGGCGGGCGGGGGAGGTGGAGGCGAGGAACTGCTGGCAACATTCTCCTTTGGCAGCCGTGAACCCCGAGCTCTCGAGAGAATTCCGAGTTTCTTACTCGACAGCGTGCGTTCCAGCAGCGGTGTGCGCCCTCGGGGGGACGCTTGTCTCAATCTTTCTCGAGCCTGTGCATCGTGCTTCAATAGAGATGCCAGTGAATTAGATGCTTCCAGAGACTGAGTCGGCGAAACTGAACTTGCCGCGCCGCTACCCGCACTAAGAGGAACTGGCTCTTGACTTACAAGATCTTCAGGAAACCCCTCCAAATCTGTGTCAATGCGCAAACCTTCTATGCTCCGCATTGGCGGAGCATTCTCCTCCTCTTCATCTTCTTCTTGCTCCTGCTCCCCGGAGGAATACCCCTCCTCGCCAGAGTCCCAAGATTCATTGGCCGTAGCAAACGACTCCCCCCGATTCATGTCTACACGTCTCGAGCGCTTGCGTGATCCCCGAGACATAGGTCGCTGTCGAGTTCCATCGGTAGTAGTAGCCCTTTCCTTGCCCTTCTTCCTCTGCGATCCGCTAGTCATTGTATTCGATCGTGGTATCGGAGTGGGCCCGGAAGTCTCGAGGACGCGATGGATAGATCCAGAGTCCTCCCCTTCGCTCTCCTCCCTCCACCAATCGCTCGCGTCCCGCCGTACTAAACCCCCAAGCATCGGTTCCCCGCAACCATGCTCCGCGGCGGTGAACGTCGAGTTCTTCCCTGCTCCAAGCACACCAAGATGGTGCTTGTACCATTCTGACCGGTGGTTCTTCAACCAACCTATGGGTATTGGCCCAACGAAACTAAAGACCGTTAGAGACCCCCTAGGGGGAAAGCAAGAAAGCGAGGACCGTAAAACTTACACCCGTCTCGTCGTGATATGCAAATGTTCAGGGGTAGCATGGTGCTGCAAGCACATTCATACATAAGTTACAATTAGTTTCATTCCCAAACTCACAAACTCCCAAGCGAAGAAGGAAGGAATAAACAAACCAGCCGATGCGCAGTATAAGAATTCGGATCAAGCTTCACCCCGCGAATATTCTCCGGTTGCTCAATTAGCACCTCCTCCTCTTCCTCCTGTGGCGCGAGAAATTCCTCGCTCATCCGGAGCAAATAGCAAAAGAAAATAAATAAACAAAATAAAAAAAAACTTCCGAACTTCCCCTATTGTGATCTCATGTATGATACCCGCGTTCAAACACGTATATAGGCAGCGGCGTTCGTTCAAAAAATGTTTAAACAGCACTCACCCCCTTGCTGTGAACAGTAAGGTTAGGGTAAGGGTAAGTTTAGGTACTGCACCGGTAGCACGTACGTCAGCCCAAGCAAATCCAGGTTAGACAAGCAACCAAGCAAGCAACCAAGCAACACGTGCTCATTAAATCAGCCGCGCCTCCGAAGTGAAGAAACCTGGCAAGCTGCGGCGACAAATCGGAAAACCTGCTGTTGACTTGCAGGGATCTGCGAGGATGAGTAATGGTTGTCACAAAAGTCACGGGTGTGATATGATAAGCAGGACACAGTGCGACATCGTAGCTGAAGTGACGATGGAGAGATTGGACGACTGTGCCCGGAACTGGGAAATCTATTCTATTATACGGCACGACACAACGGCGGGGAGTATCATAAGTGCTGGTGCTAGGTACCTTGTCCTGTTTTGGCGGTGAATATGATAAACAAGTAGACTACATACGGTGTTGTAACTCTATAGATTCACTCATCGTGACATGGAGCAAGTTATCAAACCTACGGCAGACTACCGTGGTCTGCGCTGTTGCACTGTTGAGCATACTACAGCACCGGTATCCCTTTCTCATGACGAACTCACTGACCGGTACCGGTACAGCACCGCCGTAACTTATCCTACAACGCTTACTGTATCAATTCTCCACCCCAAGAACCCGCCATCCTTCCCCGCACCTACCAGTGCAGCCCGAGCAGGTATGTCCCTTCCCTCTCTCCCTCTCTACAGTACCATACCAACCCAACCCACTCTCCCATTCAACAAAATGCCATAGCCCACAATACTCGAGTGCGCAAAGCCAGGCATCGCAGCGTCTCTGCGTGTCATCCCCCTCAGCTCAAGATAAGCCGCAAGTACGATACAGCATGCATACTCGAGTACATGCATGTTCGTGATTCCCACCACCCTCGCTATGACCAGCAGTCACTCTTCGCAACTGTGCCTCTACAGCGAGTCTCTCTTTAAAAGAAAAAGAAAGAAAAAAAAAGAAAAAGCCAACATAACAAGCTCAGCACTATCGTATCATAACATCTTACTCGTACTAGTAGAAGATTTAAAAGATGCCCCCCCCCACACACGCATACCACATAATATTATGATACATGCACCATACCAGCGCTCTTGGCAAAGGGAACTTAGGGAAGGAATGCTGCAACTCAATCTGATGGTATTGTACCTGCATCTGACATCTGTCGAGCGGAAGAAAGATAAAAGGATTAATCGCAGGGCGTGCATAATAATAATATTATGATAAAGAATAACTCCCGCTAGTAATACTAACGGTAGCGTATTTTTGCTCAAGTATTCACATTTACACATGATATTTTCCTCGAGTGGGATTTGATAGGCTTAATCATAATATTTTCTCTCTTGAATAAGGTATTATATATCTACAAGTACATTAAAGTGTCTTCTTCTTCTCTCCTTCGCCCTCTCTGTCCCCCTCAAATGCCGCCAATTCAAGCGTAACCTCATTAAAAATACAATAGTACCAGCCCAATCCAACAAACTCACCAATTCAGTCACTCACCCCGCACCTTTGGTATCGCCACCAACTCCACCACCTACCGGTGCGCTCACCCACTCCAGAGGCCATAAAAAAGCAAGTAAAAACGACCCCAAACAAAACGAAAAGAAAAAAAAAGGAAAACCAGAACCCCCAACTCACAAAAGCAAACTTTTCAACGGATGATTGCATCTTCCCTCTCAACCTATTCCCCTCCCCTTCGTGACTCCTCCATCGGACTAATGTTACAGATTTGTCTCTCACCCAAACGAGAAACACCCATGATGAATAGGAAAATTATATAAAAAATGCAAAATGCAAAATGGGCAAACCGGGTATGACCATCCCCGCCCCAAAAGAAAGAAAAACACAAAAACAGCGCCAGGCCACGATGAGATGGAGCGATAGCCTTGGGAAAATAATATAAAAAGAGAGATTCATAAGTATTTCGAATGAGTGGTCCAATGAGAACCGAGCCCAAAACAGAAGAAATTCCTCACGTGTATTAGAGCTCCAAAGTCCGCACAAGTAGAAGGAAAATGGGATTAAAAAATGAAATGCAAAAAAACAAAACGTGACATAAAGATTAGGACATTAAACATATTTCTCTCGGCGAACGCCATGAAATGAATGCCTATTCCCCAAAGATTTACTCTTTGGGGTATTAGGGTTAGGTGGGGGCGGAAGTTTTCGATAATGTGATGAAGGCATGGAAGTGTGCATAGAGTCACTCCCATTAGGTGGCAATCTAGGTAAAGGAATGGAAGGGGGTGGGTGTAGCGGTGGCCCCGCAACTTCAGTTTCAGGCGGCCCAATCGCAGTCATAGATTTTCTGCGGAGGGACTTGTTGCGGGGTGGTACCGCAATTCCAGCTTGCAGATGGTGCTTCTTGATTGACGGGGGAGACTTTGAGAGATTTTGTACCTCGGAGGGTGGCGAGGACCGAGAATCAAACATGGACACTGGGCGTTGTGGTCTCACAGGTACGGGCGTCGATTTCGCCTTGGGCGATGCAATTACGGACGGAGATGGGGGGTTGGACTGGGATTGGCGTGGTCGTGTCCGTGGGCGTGATATTTCCGAAAGGGTTCCGACCGTGGACATCGCAGATAAACTTGGCCGAGTGGAAATGGGTGGGGTAGGCACCGAAGGCATTGCTCCAGGGGGGGTCGTTGAGAAAGTCGAACGTCTACTTCCCAGCTGGGGGTGGCCATTGGAAAGAGGAATGGGGAGGGAAAAATTGGGAGCAGACGGCGAAGGTGTCCGTGGGATCCAGTATAAGTTACCGTCACGGTCTATGACCGACAGTGGCCTCTGGGAGGGCGGTTTCAGCTCCATTGAGGAGCGTGATCGAGCCGATAGAGCCAGAGAAGATCGCTTGTTCCGCGTTGAGGATCTTTCGGGGCTCGTGTCTGGCGAAACGGTAGGAACTCTGGCGCCATGGGTAGAGCTGAGAGAAAGCCTAGATCCGCGAAGATGTTCCAGGAGAATGTGATCCCCAGATACTGTTGTTGTAAACGATCTCCCCGCATCCAAGGAAGACCGATAATACGTGGAAGTTCGTTTCGAGGCATTTCCGTCTGATACAGTTTCGTTCTTAAACGAGCTCGCAGCGTGATCGATAACAAACCTCCTAGAATGGCGAGGGTCATCTTGCTCTTCACCCTCTTCCTCCTCCTGTATACCACTGACGACATCGTTCGTCGGCTTGTTCACAGCTCCTCCCCCAAGCCTGATAGCCTCAGCCCTTATAGACCCCATCCAAGCATCCATTTCCTCTGCTCCATCAAAAACTAGCAAAAGAGATGCTGCAGTATTCTTTGCAGGACCCTTGAACGCAATTTTAGACAAGAAGGATCCCTTTCGTTCAGGCAATAAGCCACCATCGGGGCCAGCGCTCCGATAAACCTGTAATACCCAAGGCCTACCAGGAATGACATCGCTTGCAAATGCAATAGAGGTTGACGTTAGCGGTAGCGTCTTTTCTGGACTTCGATCGTGAGGGCCATCCCCAGAATATTGAAGGAGAAATCCCTCGATCAGCACAAAAGTCTTGCGTGTCCAATCCAAATCTACAGACCTGGTGGAAGCATGGCTTCGATGCAGAATGCGACCACGCCTGTCTTTTGGGCTCTTGCTTCGCTCAGAGTTTCGTCTGATTAGAGTTTCCATCGAAATAGAGGAGGCTGAGAGGGAAGTCATTCGAATGGCTTGGGTGAAAGCATTGTTGAGAGGAATAGGTTCCCATAATTTCTGAGAAGATAAAGAAGGAGAGTGATCAGTAGTTGGGGAAGCGCTGAATACTGGAAGGGACAAAGAGTGCTTCATCGAGGGTGTAAGCGGCGTATTTGGGACGGAAGCTCTGTTACTTTCAACGGGTCGAGTGAATGCCTCAGGTTTTGTGATGATATTAGATAGAGATTTGTTTTTCCCACCAAAACGCGAGAATAGCGAAAAGAAACCCTTCTGTTGCCTTGGGGTATTTAGAGCCCCGGAATTCTCAAAGCTCACAACGAGAGGGGCCAGCGGAGGGGTAACCATGAAAGATGTACGAGTTGGTGAGTTATCGACCACATGCACGCTGGTTCCCGTAGATTTCGATCCATTGCCACGTTCAACCATCGGGCATCCAACCGGGAATGCAGAAGCCGGAGAGGCAACAGAGTACTCGACTCCGGTGTATCGGATAAAGGAAGAGTAAGGGGAGATATGTGTAGGAACCCCGGACGAGAGGAAAGCAAGAAATCAAAAGAGTGAAAGGTGATAGAGGCCACGAGTAAGGATTGACAAGGACATGAATGAAGTCAGAAACAAGAACGAGAAGGGAAGGAGGGGGTGAAGGGGGTCTCTATGAGTGTAAAGGACGAACAAGGGGAGAAACGGAGTAGGAAAGAAAGTAAGAAAATAAAGCAAGATAAAAATAAAAAAGCAAAAATAAAAAGAAAGGACGGAGGCGATGTTTTGGGGTAGTACTCGAGTACCGGGAGTGAAAGGGGGGGCAGGCCTAAGCTGGGGTGTTTAGCACAGTATGATGCTCGAGCGAGCAGGAGGAGGAGCGAACGGTTGTTGGGGGGGCCGGCAGCCCATGGCTCATGGTAGCAAGGACTCCCCCACCAACAGTAAAGTCGTATGGGATGATGCTGTTAGATGATGATGGAGAATGCTATGATACCGAGTACGGCGCATTAAGAGAGGAGGAGCCCGGCTAGTAATGTAATTGATTTGTAAAGTACCGTAGTGATTTTGTACGATGGTAGGTGGTATGGACTTGCCCAATTGCTACTGGCTGCTGGTATTGGACAGGAGGACAATAAAAGAACTCCATGGGAGGAGATGCAATGAGGAAAGGTTTGTTGTATTGGATGAAATTGTCTGTTTTATTTTGTTTCTCCACTAGAACCAATTCAGTGGGCGGATGCTCCCCGTTTCCCATTCTTGAACTTCCTATTAGATGTTTCTGCTTTTGAATGCTGGCCTTGTTTCTGTGTCCATTCCAGCCTTGTTTCTGCGTCCACTACCGGCACTGGTAACTCAGAACAGAGCACAGTTAAAATACCACCAGACGAGGGCGGACGATGTCTATGGTCCATTGGTCCACATGGCACTAGTTTCTCATACTCTCTCCATTGTCTCTGCATCTCGTCTCCCTATGCTGGGAACGTAGTGGGCACGTTTTAGGCTCGCTCGCTCGCTACATCGTACTCGAGCACTTGCACGAAGATACCAGTACAGGGACGGTACTACAGCGAGCTAGTTCATGGCCCGGTCTCCAGCAGTTATGACACTTTCTTTTCTCTTGCCCCCGCGTGCGCCGCGCTCGGAGCTCACTCGTGCTGAAGCTCATCTCATGCAACCACCAAGACAAGCACAGGAACAGGGAAGAAAAAAAGCAGGAACATGAACTCCTACCACCACACAGAAAAAGAAAGGAAAGAAGAAAAAATGGTGTGCAAAATAAACACAGCGCAACAGGCCGTGCGTGAGAAAGTCGAGATCCTGGTACAATCGCACCCCGCTGTCCCGCACTTCGCTCGGCCGATTCTTCGCTCTCCCGGACAATTTTCAAGATTTGTTCAAAGACTTGTGCACTTCACAGTCCCAAATTTTGAGTGCTCGGATCCGATGGAAAATTAAAAATCTCTGGCCCTGCCCGCATAGAAGATACGTTTGGTGTCCTAGATCCCCAGTGCAAAAAGGTGACATCACAAAAGCGTGGTCGATAGCGCGAGGGGCCCAGCTGGTCGATTCTAGCGGATCTTTCGGGCTCGAGGAGTTTGCACTAAGTGCATATTGAGCACTATCAGACCGTTTATTGAAATTCATAGTTCATTCCTCGTGTCTTTTATTTGCTGCTCCACCCCCATTTATACCTCATTATACTTGTATATGGGGTAGTGGCAAGTTATCACTGCTCAATTGTCGCTCGATTTCTGATTCTTTTTCAAAGAAGATTTTGTCCCCCATTTCCCCTTGCCGAATGTTTTATTGCCCCGGATGGGCTACTCAGGATTCTGACCATTTGGGATAACGGGGTGCAATCGTGTGATACCGTACTAACTCTTGTTAGTCTGGACCTTTTAACTCTTCCCATTAGGGGAACTCGGCTGGCCGCATAACCTTGTGCTGCAACGACGGGGGCCAAACCCCCGTTCAAAGTTCCCAGCTGTGCGGCACACCATCGTTACCATCGCTTGTATTCACAACGTTTTACCCGAGAAGCTCACCCTTTCAAGCCAAGACCGTTATGGGGCTTACCGGTATGTGCTAGTACTTGGGGCCGGGGTAAAGTATTGGGACAACATGTTGTCTGAGCACAATTCGGCCACTGATTCACTCTCATACAAAATCTCCTCCAAGTCCCAATACTTTACCCTTGCTTCGAGTACCAACGTGGCTGGGTGTAGCGTGGGGGCTTTTTCGTACTGTCGTGCCCGCAGCTCGTGGCTTCTTATTCCCCGAGGTCCGCGCTTTTTCAAGGGGTGTCGCTTCAGAATCCTTTTCCCAGCCTTACCACATTTTTCGTGGTATGATACAAGTACCGGCACATGAAGAAAAGTGACAATTGAACGCAACACAGCGCGACATTTTAGCAGCCCTTCTGCTTATGCCCGGTAGGTGGGGAAGGAGGGGGGAGACTGCAGTTATGGGGTAAGAGGAAAGAATATTTTAAACATACTGGTGCTTGCAGCAGGCAGGAGGTAGCCGAAAACGAGAGTTCGCAAATACCGGGGTATGGCGAAAAATATTCGCCTACCTAAGCACCCATCAGAGCTCATGACCTCCTGTTTCCGGGTACTTCCAAACCGGCAACTTTTACTTGAGCACCTTTTATTTCGGTGTAAGATTACAGCGATGCAATGTGCTCGAGCATTGTACCGGTATCCTATCCTACAATACCGTATCGCACTTCACTGTACTCGAGTAGGGTAGATCGTAATAAGCTCGGTTGGCATCTGATAATGTTATTCGGTCATCCATGTACGGCATGGAACTGCAGCCCATTGCAAAGTATTTCTAGCTGCCGAAATCGATGTTGAAACTATTACCTTCTGATTATGCACAGAAAAAGAAAGGAAAAGAAAAGAAAAAAGAAAAGTTCCCCTTAGCCATCCATCCCATTGGTGATGGGCTGGTTTGAATTGGCGATACTCGATCCGTAAATCCCATTTCTCCTAAATGTTGAGGTTAAACGCCAAAATTCTGCCCATTTCATTTTTTTTCCCTCTCACACTCTCCTTTTTCTTTCGTATTTCTACTCAATTTCACCCCCCTTTTACGACTAACTGCCTGATGCACAGTTCCTGCATCGTGAACCAAAACCGCAACCTCCTCACTATTAAAACGAAGGACTGCCCTGGGTTACCGATATTCCTCACACTGCAAGGGCATATACGCGCTCGGGCACAGCAAAAAGTGCAGATCCGGAGGGATGGAAGAGTCGTCACAGGCTTCTAAAAAGGTGCTTTTGGTCAAAATTGGGCGCTCTTCCTGTCGTGAAGTGAGCGGCCACTTTTGCCATCGTGGTATGCAGTAAATCTGTATTATCATTCTAAACATTAAAAGATTCATATCTCGGAAAACTAGGACATTTGGTGCCGCAGGTGCGTTGAGTGCGTGAACCAACTGTACCAGTGTCGGACAGCGCAAAACGAACCCGAACTATGGTCAGCTACAAACTTCCTTGGTCCAATAACCCAGCCTCTATAGAAGTGTTTACTTTACGATTGTCTAGAGGGTTACAGTATAGAAAGCATCTGAAGGAATCCCACTTAGTGTGATGCCAGGGTGATTCAAATTTTGTTATTTTTGTATGATGGAGTGATCTTCGAGGGATGACAGCGAATATCTCAATTGGTTGCTTGTGTCCTATCTAGGGGCTCTAATAGTTTAAAATTAGCTTAGAAATTTGATCTCAGGCGCTCACACATCCACCCTCTACTCTACGGTAAGGCATGTGTACCATTTGTGCCGAAAAAAAAATCGAGCAAAGTTGCTCTATGACCGTCTCTGTTTTAGACTAAAAGTAGCCACATATTTCTTTTTAATACTTTGCCGCCAAGAGGCTTTGCCTATTTAAGAGAAGGGCTCTTTTTCCCCACATATTTTATTATTCCTCACTAAGAAAGAAATGTTGTATCCAAGCAATTGAGGAAAAAAAAATTATTTCCTATTAAGGCAGATACATTTTAGCTCCCACTATTTTCTTAATGATATTCCTTAGTCTATCAGGTGCTACACTCAAGAAATCTTGTTAAGAAAATTTCAATCCAGCCAAGAGAATAACGAGATCTGGAAAGTGACCTTCTTTAACAGGAAATAAATTACTAGGATTTCAAACTGAGACCTATTCCACCCATCTCTTGAGTCTTCTAACAGATGTATGATAGCTGAAAAATTTAATACAAGTAGTAAGTTTGTGGCCCGCATGGATTTTCAACCATATAATAATTTATTATAATTTTTAAGTAAGAATGTCTTTTAATATCAGGAAGACTGGAGAAACATAAATAAATAAAGAAATACAGGTACTATAGTAGAATCTTTGATATTTCCCATCTCTAAAACTTCCAATTTTCTAATAATTTCCGTATTTTGCAAAGTCAGGATATTTGATATACAGGAAATCCTTCTAACATTTTAAGATTCTTCTAGTCTCTAATTCTATACCATTCTGTGACCAATATAATAATATTATCCAGGTTCTACAGTATGCAAAATTTCCCTCTCTCTTTACTATCATATAATATCACTCAACTTAGGCAGTTCTGTCTGGTTACCCCTTACACTAAGACCCTCATAGAATAATTAGAAGTTTCATCATAATGTACTGGACCCAGAAGTGGATCAAAGGCCGAAGTGCATTACTTTGTATGTAAATTTTGCAAACAGTTCAACCAAATAAATCCCCTGAATGTAGCTCAAAAAATAAGTAAATCTGAAATAGTATACTATCAGTAATACCCTTTAAATCTTGTCTTCTTACTATTATGCATCAATTAGGATTTCTATATTACTATTTTGATGGTACATTTTTACTGATTTACCTCCTCTATCTGATCCACTTCTTGGTCCAGTACTGTCCATTAGCTGATTTTTAAATCATCAGAATATCATGATACCAAGACGTATACCAATTAGTGCCAAGGTGTCTGGATACTTTTTAAAATTACCTAGTAAATAAATGGGTAAATAAATAAGTAAATAAATAAATTGAAAGAGAATCAAAAGTTTTTTATTCTGACTACTGTTTGGGAAAATGATCTTTTTCTTTGCTATTAATGTCAATATTTGGAGAATAATAGGGTGGTGTGGCGTGGTGTATGATCCCTGATGGCAACTGAGCATTGGGGTGGTGTTGTTCGTTGTCGACCTTTGAAAAAAAATTTAGTACAAACAGTACACTTGCCTTGCCGTAACCCTCTAAGGCCCTGATTGGTTGCGCTGAGCCCATTCCATTTTCACATACAAACGACCATTTATCTTCCATTCCAAAATGGAAGAACCGAATGGCCGTTTGGCAATGGTAAAAGCCATTCACTCTCCATTTCAGATACTGCTCTAAGACAATAGTTGCTATACAAAATCATCACATGTAAATATTTATAATATTATTATCCTGTAGAATAAAATTTTTATAATACAATATTATCAACAACACATCTTTAATTCTAATATCCAACAATTCGATCATGAGTACGCAAGCCGACAATAATCATATCCATCATGCCGTCATTTAATGACGAGTTCAGAATACAATCAGTGCAGCATTATACGTCAATTTCTTCCTTTCTAGCCAATATGTTCATACTTCTAGTTGCACCAGTCGCTAATATACCGTTGAAATTCTCAGATCACATCCACGTTGAGTAATAGAGCTTATCCGCATGCCTATAACTACATTCTTAGATCTTCGGTACTGGATTAATCAACGTGGCCTGCTTTTACCATCCCGGCATATTAGTGTGGAGGAGTAACTTGTAACACTTTTGTAGACGATTGGCTGTGAAGCATCAAATAGGGAGACACAGAAGCAGTTCCAGCAGAGTGGAGAGACTATTTCACGGTAGGAAAATTGCTTTGTTTGATTATAAGTGACTGTTGGCATAGTATATCTAGTATTTGATTTTTTAACTACTAGTTATTTTCATAAGGTTTTGGAAGTCCTCTTTCAATTCTATGAGACATTCGTCCGCTCCCCACCGAACAATATTCCAGCTTCTATTCGAAATGACTGGGGGAAAATGTCATATTTCAGTGATGTTCAAGGTGCAATTGATGGTACCCATATATTGGCACATGTACCAAGCTCGGATCATGCAGTTTATCAGAACCGTAAGGGTACATTATCCCAAAATGTACTTGCTAGTTGCAGTTGGATATGTACTTTTTCTATATATGTCCAAGGTGGGAGGGATCAGCCAATGATGTACGTGTCCTCGAAAATGCGGAGCTTAACTGTTTTCCAAGGAAAGAGAATACTGTCTATTTCGTAGATGCAGGATATAGACTTCGTCAATGATATTTGACACCATATCGTACAGTTCGCTATCATCTTCAAGAGCAATCCTCAGCTCAACTTAGGCCGCAAACAAAGAAAGAGCTCTTCAATCTACAATATGCCCAGTTACGAAATATAATTGAGAGAGCTTTTGGTGTACTGCGTCGGCGCTTCCGGATACTCAATACTGCTCCTGAGTATCATCTCGATATTCAGGAACAACTAGTTCTTGTTTTATGTACCTTGCATAACTTCATTCGCTACCGAGCAAATAGGGAGGATGATGAATTCTATAGAGAGTCAGATGTGCATCTTGAGAGGAATAATCATAGTGGTGGAGAAGGTATGGGAGGAGATAGTGAAGAGAGTCAACAGTGTGTATCAATATTAGATACAAGAAAAATGATAGCAGATAGAGATCAATGGACTACACCAATGTAGATTGACTATGTAAATTATCAAAATAGAGAGAGTTAAACCTCTCTAGTACTACAACTTATTTTAAATAGCTAGCAATTTGCCTCCTCAATCAATTCCCCTTATCCTCTCTACCATCTAATGCAAGAAATACATCTGCCTTGATTGAACTTTCTAACAAATCATAGCCTGCAAGAATATCTTCCATAGACCACCCCACTTTACCCTTATAGTCTTGTCGAAATTTGGTAATTGCTTGATGAACAGTAGGGGTAACCTTCAGTAATGCAATAGGTTTAGTAATCATTCTTTCGACTGCATTTACAATAGGTGTGGCAGGATTGTTCTGACATTTTCGAATAAGACCCAAAGGCGGAATAGGTTTATGCTTTGAGAGCTGTCTTCTCTTGCACTCGATAGTACTAGAGGACTCTGCATCAGAATCAATATCCACAATAGAGTCATATGAAGTAAGTGATTCGATAGAGTGAGAGAGAGGTACTCTAAATTTCGGATAGATTGCATAGCTTCCACTCGCTTGAGTACCTTCAAATACTTCTCGCATTTCAGATGCATTTGCCATTAGCCGATTATGGAATTCCTGAATTCCTGGTTGCTTCAGAATCTCCATCACATATAGCTCATCAGGTGCAGTCACAACTCCAGTTAACGGATCACATCCAAAGCTACTCAGTCCCTTCAATCGAATCCAAATCTTCCACTTTCTTCTCAGAGTTTCCAATCTTGTTTGACACTATTCTCCTGTCAGTGGTGTATCTCCACTTGAAACAGTGTGTATGATTTGTGCAATAGAATTCTAGACTTTAATCTTAAATCCATTGTCAGATCTTCTCCCAGCTCGGATTGTATAGACTAATTCGTGTAATAAATCTGTTATCATCTGAGAAAACCACTCTACTGATCGTCTATGAGATTTGCGAGTCTTACTGGATTTGGAAAAGGAAGATGGAGCAATTATGTCATGGGTAATGAGTGTCGGGTTCTGATGACTACCACAAGGGACAGATAGTGTATCAGAAGTAGACTGGGAATTTCCAATAAGGATAGCGTTATTGTCTTGAGTCTGTTGCTGGCTGAAACTTGGAATATCTGAGACAAAGGTAAAATCGAAATAGGAATCTATATTTACTGGCAGATAAGATGATGCCCCTTCTTGAAGATGACTGTTATTTATCGAAGTGAGAAGCTTGCGTTAGGGTAGTAGGAGTAATTGTAGAGGTAGTAGTTGTAATAGAGGTAGGCGTTGGCAGTCTGAAGAGAGGAGGAAAAGTAGGAGTGGGGAATCGAGAGCAGTTGTAAGTGCAATGATAGTAGTAGGAGTAGGAGTTGGAAGCCGAGAGCTAGAAGTAGTTGTAGGAGTAGAAGTAGGAGTCGGAAGCCAGGAGGAAGAGTAGGAGTCGAAGTAGGAGCCAGAGTAGAAGGAGGAGAAGGAGCTAGAGTAGGAGTTGGGAGCTGGGAGCAGTAGTAGGAGCAGGAGTAAGGGCAGAAGTAGAAGTAGGAAGCTGGGAGCTGGGAGCTGTAGTAGGAGTAGAGGTAGGAGCCGGAAGCCAGGAGCAGCAGTAGGAGCCGGAGTAGGAGCCACATCAGCAAAAGAATAGGCTGCCCCCTGTGCCTCAGGTCATTGAGTTTTATGTTTTGGCATATCATGATTCCTATGATTGCGATATTAAAAATCCCGTTAGTTTGACTAAAGAAGATGATATTAATTCTGTTTTCTGCAAAATAAGAGCAATTTTTATGAAGAACTCACAGACCTTTTACATACTGAAGTTGAGAAATTGGAGTTCATAACATACAACTTTGTAAGGTAAAATGTCTATGAGATATTGATAAAAATAGCTCATATTTTGCTAAAATTAAGATTTGAATCTGATCATTAGGGGATAAAGTCGGAAGCATCATGATTAACTGGGGTCACTCGCGATTAGCCAAAACTTAAAACTCAACGACATGGCTCACCGTGGAGTACAAAAGACAGATTTTTTTTTGCTGATGCAGAGTGGGAGCCTGTTACGGGGTAAATAACTCAAAGGAATAGAGAAACCTAGGCCGGATCGTATTCGAGATAACGGAGAGAAGTCAGGAAGGCTTAGGAGATGATGGTTCAATAAAGGTAAAGCAATAAAATAAAAGTTCTCGAATTTTTAAACTTAATAACTTGTTATATTGTTAAGGTCTCTTCTCCGTTGCTTGATTTTCTCAAACTCCGGAGAATAGCCATTACTACTTATACTAAATTCTCGCTACTTCCTGTATTCTAACAATCATGTATCTTTCTAAGATTTCAGCTTCGTCAAAGGAAGTGCGAACATACTTTGACCCTAAATAATTGCCCCACTCAAACTCAGAGAACTCCCGACATCTATTTCATCTGAGGGTGTCCCCACTCCACCAGTAGATAGTCTTCGATCTCTTTGTCCTAATAGCCTAAGATCATATATGTGGTCGTAATGCCAACATACCAATAGTCTTTATCGTGAACTATCGAGTGATCAGTTCGAATAGCCAGATAATAACATATAATGCAGAATATGCATATGCACCGGATAAGGAATAAAGTACTCTCACTTTATCTTTCCAATCAGTAATCTTCTTCATGCAACGTGAGTTCTTCCAGTATCCTGAGTAGTCAACATAGTTGCCTCCAGTTGCTCCTACCACGGTGAGCTGAGGTTGGACATACGCTCCTCTATTACACTGGCGCAGCCTCTACTAATAATACTGGTGAGCTATTTTCATGTGCGTAACAGAGCCAGAGTAGGAGCCAGAGTAGGAGCCAGAGTAGAAGCTGAAGCAGGAGCTAGTTGTTATGGGGTAACTAACTCTAAAGAATGGAGAGAGCTGGGCCATATAGTATTCGAGAAAACGGAGGGAAGTCAGGAAGGCTCAAGTAATAATGGTTCAATAAAGGTAAAGTAATAAAGTAGAAGTTCTCAAATTAGTAAACTTAATAACTTGTTATATTATTAAGATCTCTTGTCTGTTGCTTGATTTCTCTCAAACTCCGGGGAATAGCCCT
>NESQ01000577.1:0-38301 GCA_003070745.1 Tuber borchii | reverse complement strand
TGGCTTCTAAACGAGCCAAGAGTTTTTCTACTCCGTCCGGCAAGCGGAAAAACACTATTGCCCAAGAACCCCTGCCTTATAACTGTCCGGAAGGACATGCCACATATCTAATCCTCGGAAATCGCTATCGGATTCCAGTCTTACTAGACTCTGGATCAAATATTTTCCTTATCAATGAACAACTCGTTCATGACCTCCACATACCTTATGAATCTCAATCCGACGCAGTACAGATCCAGGACTTTACTGGCGAAACTCTCTCCTCCGGCGGATCGCATTATACTCATCCCCTTTACCTAGAAATAGGGAAAAACCATCACCTCTCCCTCGTTTCCTGCGAAATAGCTCCGGCAGGAAATTATGGTATGATTATACCATTTGTATGGTGGCATCAGGAACATCTAATCAGCAATATTGCAGACCAGGACACCTGGTCATTTAACGTGGATTGCTGTCAATTACATTTATTGCCAGAAGACGAAGGAATTTCAGTTGAGTGGAATGAAGACGTCCTTGGTGATCCTAACGCGGTAGTTATAGGAAGAATTGAGAGAGAAGATGACAAGAAAGTTACTATTATTGATCGTCTACCAGAATGCTACCACGACTACCTCGATCTATTCCATCCTTCAATAGCAGAAAAACTAGCTCCTCGTCGTACCTTTGACCATGCGATCGATCTCAAACCTGAAACGCAACCACCATGGGGTCCTATATACCCCTTGTCCGAGAAACAGCTCTAAGCCCTTCGTTCCTATATCGCCGAAATGATGAAACAAGGGAAAATTACCGCAAGCAAGTCTCCAGCAGGAGCACCTATTCTCTTCGTACTGAAACCTGACGGTCGACTTCGATTGGTAGTAGACTACCGAGGCCTTAACAAGGTTACCATCCACAACAAATATCCAATTCCTTTGATGACGGAACTAAGGAATCAGGTTCGGGACGCAAGTATCTTCACGAAACTTGATCTGAAGGATGGATTCCATCAGATAAGAATCCGCAAAGGCGATGAATGGAACACAGCTTTTCGAACTCGATATGGCCTTTACGAATATACGGTCATGCCTTTTGGTCTTGTCAACGCACCAGCAACTTTTCAAACTATGATGAACGAAATCCTCCGCGAATTTCTCGACCAGGGCGTCGTCGTTTATATAGACGATATTCTAATTTATTCGAAATCGCTTACGGAACATATCTCTCTCGTTCGAAAAGTCTTACAATGGTTGCGGGAATACCAGATGGCAGTATCATTGGAAAAAAGTACATTTCATGTTATAAAAGTTGATTGTCTTGGATATGTTGTAACAACGGAAGGAGTTACGATGAATGAGAAGAAGGTAGAGACAATTAAGGCTTGGAAACCTCCGACATTGGTGAAAGAGGTCCAGATCTTTATCGGTTTCGCAAATTTCTATTGACGATTTATTAAAAATTTCTCGAAGATTTGCACCCTGATTACCAACCTGCTAAAAGGAGAAAAAGGAAGTTTTGTATGGGGAAAAGACCAGCACGAGGCCTTGGAATACCTGAAGCGATGCTTCATCATCGCCCCGATCCAATGTCACTTTCATCCAGAACGCGATACGGTAGTTGAGACTGATGCAAGCGATTACGCCCTCGGCTGTATCCTCTCACAGTTTCAAGGGAAACGATTACATCCGGTCGGTCGCATTCCACTCCCGAAAACTCAACTCGGCAGAAATGAACTATGACATCCACGATAAGGAATTGTTGGCTGTTCTCGTTGCCTTTATAGAATGGAAACATTACCTTCAAGGAACGGAAAAGCCAATTATAGTCTATACCAATCATCAAAATCTTCAATACTTTCTGACCACAAAAGCTTGGACAGCACGCCAAATTCGTTGGGCACAGAAATTATGTGACTTCAACTTCGTTATCGTCTATCGACCAGGCTCGAAAGGAGGAAAACCTCATGCTTTAAGCAGGCGGCCGGAGTACCGCCCTGAAGAGGGATCTACGCATCGCGAACAGCAAATTCTACAACCTAAACACTTCGGAAAATTTCAAATTGCGATTGTTTGGGGGGAAACCTCTTCACAGTTATATCAGGAAATCCCTCAGTCAGAGACAGAAAACCAGATTCGAGTTCAAAGACTTTCAGAACATGCAAGAATCCCAACTCGAGATTCCAAACTTGCAGCAGGATCTGACCTTTAGGTTATCGAAACCTTAACAATCCCAGCTAAGAGTCGACATCTTGTCAAAACTGGATTAGCTATTGCTGTTCCAAGTGGTACTTACCGTCGTATTGCACCAAGAAGTGGCTTGGCAACCAAGGCTATATGAGTAGATGCTGGAGTTATCAATGCAGACTATAGAGGGGAAGTCAAAGTCCTTCTCGTAAATCATGGCTCTTCAGATTTCAAAATTCAGAAAGGAGATCGCATTGCGCAACCCGTGGTGGAAAGGATAGATGATCATGATTAGATGGAAGTGGATAAGATGGATGAGACAGAAAGAGCTGGACAAGGATTTGGCAGCTCGGGACGAGGATTGGAGTTGAAAGAAACTCAACCAACGATATGCTTTCTCCATTCGAGCGGCACACACGAATTCTATGATACCTCCGATATCAACCACCACCCGATACTTCGAAAAGGACAAATTCTATTGTCTAATGCTATTATCGCAAAAGCGAAGCTTAAGAAGTTCCAGACTGACTTTTTGGAAAAGGTTCGACAGGTGGCAAAAGAAGATCAAGATTGGCTCCGGAGAAAGGAAGAATTAGAAACTATGATAAGAGATGGAAAGGAATTGCCAAAACAATGGACTCTATCCGATGATCTACTTTACTATAAGAACCGACTATATATTCCAGCAAATGAAGACCTGCAAACACTTATCGCCAAAGAATGTCACGACTCGCAAGTAGCAGGACACTTTGGACAAGATAAGACACTCCAAATTATTACTCGAGACTTCTACTGGAAAGGACTTACTGATTGGGTTAACGACTACGTACGATCCTGTACTACTTGCCAACAAGCCAAGTCTCCTAGACATGCACGATTCGGTTTACTTCAACCCTTACAAGTACCCTTTGCAGCTTGGGCTTCGACTTCGGTAGATTTCATTACTCAACTACCAAATTCGGCAGGATATACAGAAATTATGGTCGTAGTAGACCAGTTCACAAAAATGGCACATTTTATCGGATTAGAAGAAAATGCATCTGCACGAGATGTAGCAGAAGCATTCCTTAAAGAAATATGGAAACATCACGGGCTACCCTCAGAAATCATCTCAGATATGGATACGAAGTTTGCTGGCAAATTTTGAGAATCATTATGCACAAAATTCAAGATCAAACGAAAAATGTGGACTGCGTACCACCCTCAGACTGATGGACAAACAGAACGAGTGAACCAAGTACTGGGAGGCTACCTCCGAATATTTGTCAACTATGATCAGGATGATTCGTACTAGCTTTTACCTCTCACCGAGTTTGCTTACAACAACTCGACAACCACTGCACACAAAATAACCCCCTTCTTCGCAAACTACGGTTATCATCCTCAGACTGAATGGTTAAAAGAACGAGAAGCCAGGAATCCGGGAGGCAATATGTATGCTCACTGGATGCAAACGATACATCAACAAGTAAGAGAATCTCTCGAAAAGACAAATGAAGCTTTGGGACGATATCATGATCGAAAGGCTAAGCAATAACCAGACTTTAAAATCGGAGACCTGGTTATTCTAAACGCAAAAAATATTCGCACAAAATGCACTTGGAAAAAATTAGCCCCCAAACTTTACGGCCCTTTTAAAATTCTAGAACAACAAGGAAACCTTGCCTATAAAATCGAACTATCGGACCATTGGAAAATCCATCCGGTATTTCATGTATCGTTACTCGAACCCTACCGAACTTCTATTCGACCGGCTCGAGAACAACCGCCTATGCAACGCGAGGAGATTGATGGAGATCTTGAATGGGAGGTGGAAAAAATTGTTAAGAGTGAACTAATCTCTTATGAAAGACGGGTTAGAGGAAGACCCCAAACATTCTACAAAATAAGGTATTTCGTTAAGTGGAAAGGGTGTTCAGATGATGAGAATACCTTAGGAACCACCTGAGCATTTGGGAAATGCGAAGGAATTGGTAGATATGTTTCATAGGGAAAACCCAGAAATGCCATCATTGGGCTAAGTAGTATTACTCGGAAAGGTTTTCCTGCCATGGCCAAGCAAACACGGAAGGTTTTTTACCCTACCTTGTAGAGTACTAAAAGGATTTAATATTTAATGTTTATCGCTACTTATGTATTATATGTCAAGAAGGATTTTGGGGACAAAACCTTTTGAAGAGGAAGCTAGTATTACGCACATGAGAATAGCTCGCCAGTATTATTAGTAGAGGCTGCGCCACCATAATAGAGAAGCGTATGTCCAACCTCAGCTCACCATGGTAGGAGCAACTGGAGGCATCTATGTTGACTACTCGGGATACCGGAAGAACTCACGTTCCATGAGTATGATTACTGATTGGAAAGATAAAGTGAGAGGACTTTATTCCTTATCCAGTGCATATGCATATACTGCATTATGTGTTATTATCTGGCTATTCAGACTGATCACTCGATAGTTCACGATAAAGACTATTGCTATGTTGGCATTGTGACCATATATATGATCTTAGTCTATTAGGACAAAGAGATCGAAGACTATCTACTGGTGGAGTGGGGACACCCTCAGATGAAATAGATGTCGGGAGTTCTCTGAGTTCGAGTGGGGCAATTATTCAGGGTAAAAGAGTGTTCGCACTTCCTTTGACGAAGCCGAAATCTTAGAAAGATACATGATTGTTAGGATACAGGAAGTAGCGAGAATTTAGTATAAGTAGTAAGGGCTATTCCCCGGAGTTTGAGAAAATCAAGCAACGGAGAAGAGACCTTAACAATATAACAAGTTATTAAAATTTAAAAAGATTCGAGAACTTCTATTTTATTACTTTACCTTTATCAAACCATCATCTCCTGAGCCTTCCTGACTTCCCTCCGTTACCTCGAATACGATCCGGCCTAGCTTTCTCTATTCCTTAGAGTCAGTTCCCCCGTAACACTTCTTCACCTATAGCTTGACACACACTGGCAAAGACTGATTTATTAAGCTTATCATCATGTTCAATATCCATCAGGATAAATTTATTACCATATTTTTTCATAAAATATATTTTGATAATCGTGGTAGGGAAATAGAAAAAAAGATTCTTGTTTGATATCAGAGCTGAGACCTGGCACTTAGTTGTATTGACTGCATTGTTTTATGGGTAATTATTGTAGGTAGATAGTGGGTACAAGTTGTATAGCCTCTAGTCTATTAAGCTCTTTTTTTCTTTTTTTCTTTTTTTTTTTAGATCATCTGCATTTGTTTTTAACTAATACTAGGATACAAAGACTATATGCAGTGGTAAGCTATGGCAAAGAAAAAGCCTCTGTGAAAAGAAATCCTCCTCAGACCACTGGAAAAAACCATCATCCCAAGTCCCTCTGGTTTATAACCAACCGCACGATCCTGCCACGAAAACAAAAAGCCCCTATTAGTTAAGAAGACAACAGGGGCAAATTGTCAAACGTGACAAGTGGGAGACAACAGGAAAACCAGACCCAAAAACTCCCTCTTGACAAAAAACAAAAGAAATCACATTAACATTCTGGAGTACTCTAACAGAAACCCGACCGTAAAAACTCAGCCAAAACTAAGAAAAAACAAACGGGGTGCCAGTGGAAGAAAATAAACCGTTATCTAACCCAGTATATTACTCCGTAACCCCAGGTGTTGACATCAACATGGGAGGCAGTGCAATACCACGACCGAGCGTAATCGAGGGCTGTGGCTGAGCTGAGCCACAGGGAAGGGGTGGACCCAGGGGAGAGTGGCAGTAAGGGTGCCAGCCAGTAAGTGGATGTTGGGCTGTAACCAAGCCATGGGACGAGACCGAGCAGAGGAGAGAAGCGGTAGACCCAAGAACCGTAGAAACTATCAGAACCGTGTGCGTATCTGACTAGGCAGTCTCAAGCGAACCAAAATTGAAGAGAGTAAAGAAATCGACTGTAGCCTATTGAAGAGTTTTCTTCTACTGCAAACTGTAGTCCAGCCATCTATAACATGGGCACGAGGGTGTTGCCGCCCGTGCACAAGCGAAGCGAGAACATAAAACAAGTGCAAAGAGAGGGGAAGACAGAGTTAAGCTACCCACACAAGAGCACCCGGAAGATGCAACTTACTGAGAGTGCGAGGGTGGTGGTGGATCCGATAATGATATCTCATGGTGTTGAGATTTCAATCGCCAGAGGTATAGAGGAGATGGTTCATGAAGTAGAGGAGATGGGCCATGCTATCAAGCTTATTTTTTTTATTTTTATTTTTTATATCATGCGTTCATTGTTTTAAGGTACAAAAAGCTTCATACAGCGGTAAGCTATGGAAAAAACAAAACCTATAAAGCAAAACCATATAATAAAAGAAACCATCTCTCACGCTCACTACGGTACCAAGATATGAAGCCCAAAAACAATTGGCCTTGTCTGTCAAAAATATAACTAATATAGGGAAAATCCATAATGCAAAACAAACATCTCCAAAAAAGAAAATCTTAATTGTCATGGCAGTCATAGGGAAAGAAGAAGAGGATGGGGGCTGTGACCTTTCTAGGTTGCTGGGGTTGTGCTGCAGGGGGAAGATGGGGGTGAGCTGGGGGGATGCGTCGGGTGGGAAGCTGGTCTGCATCATCAGCAAAATGTATTTCAACTCTGATCCCCAATAGCTAGATACCGATTTCCATCTACGCCTTGTGGGATTACTGGCCCATCATTCTTTGCTTCCGCTCTCCCTTGTTCGTCTCTGGCGGACTCTTACTTTCTGCCCGTATGCCTCTGTTGCTCTCCAATGTTGACCAGTACACTTTCGTTGCAATCGGATTTTCCCTTGGCCAGACCTTGATCCTCCCAGCCCGCGCTTATGCGGGCCTTTATTCTCCTTGTCCGTGCTTGCATAGATCTTCACCCTCCAGGTCTGTGCTTGTGCGGGCCTTTATTCTTCCAGTCTATGCTTGCATGGATCTTCGCCTTCCAGGTCCGCACTTACACGGGCCTTTCCCCTTCCGGTCCGTGCTTGTGCTGACCTTTATCCCTCGGCTCTGTGCTTGCGTGGACCTGATCATCCTAGTCCACCCCATAGTCACCCCTGAACCCCCCTGGTCCATATTTTTGTGGCCCATGAATCCCCTTAGTCCATCCCCATCCGACTTCAGTTTTCCCTTGGTCTGCACTTGCGCGGCCACCCAACCTAATGGGTACTCCTTGCCATGGACCTTGGCAATCTCGTTCATTACTTGTTTGGATCATGAGCCTCCTGTCTCATCCCGGCTTGTATCTCAACCCCCAGATCCAGCTACAACAGGCCTCAGCAGCCCTCCAGTTGCTCCAGCCACCATACCCTTATTCCCGGGGCCACTCGAGCCGAGCTCCTTGACTTCTCGCACCACTCTGGTCCCCGCTGGATGCTCCAAAGGGTGGTGCAGCCTTCGAGATCACACGAATATGGTAGAAATCGTGACTCGGAGTTACCGCGCTCGTTCACTTTCTGCTACTTCTTATATTTCACGGGAACTCTTCCCTAGAATCAGAATCTTTCTACCTATTACTTTTGCATAGTCCTTTGCCTCGTTCTGCCGTTCCTCGCAACGCTTTTATTTTCACATACACCGCCGATTCTAATATGCATAATAGTAGGTCTCTAGGTCTATGTGGCTGTTCACGATCCAGCTATTTTTTCCCTGGACCTTTCCCCCTTCCACCAAATGGACCGGCCCCTCAATTGGCTCTACTTCCACGACATACTGATCCCATTTATTGAGCACAACCTGCACAAACCCAAGAAAGCGATCCGGCGTGCCTGATTCTATCGCATACTTCATTCCTACTAGCATAACTAGCTCCAGAGTTTTTGTCACTGGGGATTTGTTTCATTGTGGGGTCTGCGCAATTACCACCTTCGATGGAGTGAAAGAAAAGTATAGTAGCAGTTTGCATGCTTCCTCCCTTGAAATGAATCCTTGTCCCTCTCTTGACTTTTCTGGACCCAAATATCGTGGCTTAGTGGCTCATTCTGTCCTGCCTCTTTGGTATATCGCAACAGCCTCCTCTCGATCTCCAACGGGGTTGAAATAGCTGGAAGTAGTTCACCACTGAATTGTAAATTTCAATCATTGTGGATTCCGTGTAAGTTTCTCTCCGGCCAAGGACCTCCTCTGCCACACACTGCCCCCAAGTTCTTCAACATAATCACGGAAGAGCACTGGTAGGTCAGGAATAGAAAACTGGTCCGCAGCCTCACTTAACGAGAGCCGCTTGATGCCTCTTACCTTCCCACCAAGTCTAGTCTTCTGAATTACTGATCTACTCGCTGCTTCCGCTCGGGACTTGAATTTGGGGCTAATCGCGGGTGCTGGGTTCTGGCTAGGTCTGCTGCTGGTTCTAAAGGCCTGCTGGCCTATCGCTGACCTCTCTCCCGGAGTCTCGCCGCCCTGGTAGAGCCAATCTCTCATTCCGAGTCTGCATACCAGGACCCTGCGGTATCATGATCATACTTCCACTTAAAGCAAGGTGCTCTAAGGTCTGGACCATGTAAGCGATCCCGGTATGTCTATCATTGTACCAGAGTATTTGCTCCTCATATTGTACTCGATTGAAGTGTGGTATGCTTCTTTGACGTTTTCTATATGCAGGAGTTCCGATATATAGTAGAGAAGTTGTCGGTGATCCCATTCGGCGGATGCTATCTGAGGCATGACTCAGCATGTGCATTTTTGGAAACTGGAAATAATAGATTGCAGTCTCCAGTTTTTCCTTCTCCGCCTTCATCCATGCCCTCGACCATCCCTCTTCGGTACCCTGAGCCTCATTGCGGCCCACCTTTTCTCAAAGTTCTTCATCCTTGCTTTGGTGCTCCTTTGCCGACAAACACGGACTTGCTCTGGTAGAATATTGCGAGTCTGTTATCCAGCAGACCGAGTGTATAATCAGAGTGGCTGCGCTGCCCAAGAACCAGGAGAAATTCGATAATGATCTAACACATGCTAGGACCCGTGCATCCTCTGATTGGCTAGATCGGACCCATCGATCAATATTGGGCCCAGCACAGCTAGTAAGAATCGCATCATAGTCCTAATCTCTTTCCCCTGCCATGAACTGACCTCTTCGTAGCTTCGCTTAAACGATTGAAAGCCCGGGTATGTGGGATCGACTTAAAACGGTCATTGAACCGGCCTAGAATCCTCGCTGCGCAGATATCCCACCAACCAATCCATCATCGTCTTAAGAATTCCTAGATGCAGGAGGTGAAAGAGCGTCAGGTTGCCAGAGCCGGTACACATTGCATAAAGGAAACCTCCAAAAAGGATTTTCCTCGCCCGCAGACCAATGGACACTAAGTACTCTACATCTTCGGTGTTTCTTGTTCTAGCGCTTGCTGATAGGACTTTGGATCGCGGTCTCTAAACCCCCCAACTCTACTACTCGGCTCATGCCCCATCTCAGTCCGCGGAATCTCGCAAATTGGGCAAAGCCCGTTGATTATTCTTGCTAGGATGACGTGTTCTTGGTAGTCAGCAATCCAGGCTGCTAGGATCGGATAGCATCGGCGACCTGGCCATCAGCGCAATCCCACTCGTACCCTGGGCCGGCTATATCCAGCTCTGCTATCGGCTTCAGAATATGCTCAATCGCTCATGCCAAGACCTATGAATCTCGCCGTTCTTCGGGTTCTTTTGAGGAATCGGTAAGAGAGCAACTAGTACCCATGCGCGTTTAGAGCCCTGCCGTCGTAAATCTTTACTAATGTTACCAATTGACATATAGACCGGCCAAGCAGCCTTGTCTCCGGAGAAGTTTGTAAGGTGGGTTTTGTCGGAAGCGAAAAGGAGGGGAACCACTGTTCCACCTCTGGGCACCAAGTCTTGGGTCTCCCACCACCAGTCTGCAGTATGAATCTCATTATATACTCTTCGACCAGTACTATCGAAGATGCGCTCGGGACGAAGACTATATGGTCTGTGAAAGGCAAATGGCTGAGAAGTAGTCAGATACAGTGCAGGATGTTGCGAGAGTACAATGTTCCGGACCCACATGGGAACGCGGACCAGCTTTGGGGCCCAAAACCGTGTTCTACGCGCTCAAACAAAGACCACAGTTCATCTGCAGTCTGAAATGATGTGCACCTGTCATCATCCAGTCCGCGCTGTAATACTCATCGATCGATCCTTTTGTTAAGCCCGACCGCAGCATCCACCATCCAAGCTCAAAGTCTTTTGCACTTCGAAATGGGTGCCATGGGTTCAGTCCGCGTCTAGGTATCTGCGGTAAATCCCACCTGCAGTGCCATAGGATCTACCGGCTTCACACGGGTGATACTGCATTTTGCTGGGTCAGGCAAACAGGTTAGGTCTGGGTCTTCCGGTTCCGGGCTTCTCAGTTCCTGAGCGCTATCTAAGTCTCTACTTTCGAGATCTGTGGGTGGCTGCCATCCAGTGACTTCTCAATGATGTTAGTTTGGCTGGGGGAGTACTTGATCTAGAATAAAACTTACGGTCCACCCAAGAATTGTCATCTTCGGGATGCCAATTGCTAGCACCCTCTCTTTCACTCAGCAGACCGCTTGGGTACGGCTCTGTTTCTTCTTTGTCTGTGTCTGCCTTTTCGCGCACTGGTTACGGTGGATTGATAGGCCCTTACGTTCTTGAAGGCCTTCCCAGTCCGGGCAGGTGGGATTCGACGTCATCGCGTTGGAATATTGCTACCGCCGTGATGCGATCGATGTGATAGGAGCACAAAGAGTACAGTATTTGTACAAGTGATATATTTGTTGTATAGGGCAGGGGCTGTTGTGCTGGTTAATTATAGCTGACTTGTAACAGAACATCTCTCCTGGTTCTTTGTACTAGTACTAGTACAGTACGCACGCGGTGTGCTGGAGGGATGTGCCAAGGCGGACCTACCTAGGTGTCGGTAGTGCACCCACACGGATCTTGCCGTACGACCCTGCCGTACAGACCCTGCGACAACCCACCCCGTCGGTAATAGAGTGTACTTGAAAACGAACATTTGTTCAAGTGTACTGAGGTACTGTTCCAGATATTCATCTTGAAAACAACAGCTTATCTTGAAACAGATGTTTGTTCAAGTACGCGAAAGCACTGTTCCTGGGGATGGGTGAGACTTGAAAGCTCAGTATCATGAACTCTGAATCTTGAAAGAGTTCCTGGAAGGGATATATAGAGAACGGCTTTCGCCTCCTAGCTAGATCATACACCACTAAGTTCCAGTACACAACAGTTTATATTAGAAACAAAGTCTACTCAACACGCCAATACCTGAACCTTTCATTTCAGTCCTATACCCTATCGCAGCCCTGCTTTGAGTTACGGTCTTTCTAAATCGAATTCTTTCCTCCGACCTTACCCTAGACCGCAAATATCAGAACCGGTATCAGATATATATACACATAGGTACTACGCAGTCCCCAAATAGGTACGCAAATCCAATGTTTCCAGACTCCAAGCTTCGATCCTTACCATCTTCAGACCATTTAACATTCTCAACATAGAATAATTGACTTAGCTGACCTAGTAACCCTGCCACCAAGACTCTCCAGCCAAATTAGATATATAATTAGGTAAGCAAAACTCTTACTATTTGCTACCACCGCAGTTACTAACTTAATATTGTGGGGCAGAACAAGACATTCTGAGAATGGCACCCCCCGGCAGCTGTTATTTGTGTGAAACTTGGTTATCCCAGTACAGGCAAAAGGAATATCAAACATTTGTTTCGGACTTCAAAAGGACCTGGCTTCGTCAGCAGCATCCGGACCTCATCGTCGGACCAGCGGCTCTTGCAGCTGAGGCGAAGACTGCGGATTGGGAGTCTGGGCTCCTTCGAATGTATACCGACTTTCCAAATCAATGGGCTCTGGCAAACTTTGCGAGTCCGGCGGATCGTCGGCTGCGCTACACAATTCATGATTCAGCAGGCGAAGAAGGTCCGCGATGATATGAAAAAAGAAAGAGAGAGGGCTGAAGCAGAGAGGGCTGAAGCCGCCCGAGCCGCTGCCGCCCAAACTATTGCCAAACGCGCCAAACGCCGTACAGTGGCCGCGACCTCAGCGACCCCAGTGAGAACCACTGTCCCCGCGACTACCAGCACCCGCAGCACCCCCGGAAGGCCCGCGACTACCAGGCCCGCAGCACCTCCAGAAGCCCCGAGACTACCAGGACCCAGGGCACCCCCAGAAACCTCCCGGGTACCAGCTCCTTGGGTACCAGCAGCCCCTTAAATACCAGCAGCCCCTTGGCCAACAGGAGTGCATTGGCTACCAGGAAGCGGGCAAGGTTTGATGATGATGGTGAGGTTCCTAGGAGCCCATCTAGACCACCTGCAAAGCGGCAGAGACAGGTGGAGCTGCCAGAGTTGCGGTTCAGCTCTTTCAGCGTTTCCTTCCGCGGTCCTGACAGTAACCGAATCCACTCTACAACCTACGCTAACGTCCACGAGTTTCCCGACCTTGTACTTTGGCCCGCGAAAAAGCCCCACAACTTAGAACAAAGCCCATGCTGCTCAAGACGACTATTACACTACGGAATGATGAGTACTTGGATCTCTTTCCCGGCGTAGAGCAGGGTGGAAGAGTGGAATTGGGTATCTCGGACCAAGGATCATGGAATGCGGCATTGATGATGGCCCAAGGCAACCGCCCTAACGTGGAATCCTACGCCGGTCTTTTAGTGGTAGCCATAGCTGCAGAGAACGATGAGGATCACGGGTCGAGGAAGAGATTATGCCGGACGCTACCGGTGAGGACGAGGATGAGCCGGAGCCGGGAAGGGACAATCGCCCTGGGAACTCGGAGCCAGAAGATAATGGGGAAGGGCCTTCTCAGTCTTCGGGTTCGTCCAGGCTGAACAGGAGTAAAGGTAAGGAGAGGGCAACGGAGACTGGGGACAACGCAGGTGATGGGGGCCCGAACCAAGGTGATGATGATGATGGTGATGATGATGATGATGATGTGATGATGATGGTAATGATGGCGATGGTGATGGTGATGATGGCGATGATGGTAATGATGATGATGATAGTGAGTTGTATCGTCGCTCAAGTATGTGATGGTCCAATGTATTGTCAAACTTTGAGAATTTACCAGCTAATTTACTTTTCCACAATTTGCAGATAGAGTGCCTCCGGAAATACCATCTTCCCTACTTGACACGATAGTCCGCAATGGAACCGATAGGTCGATCTCCCGACATATTAGGGAAAACAACGCCTTGGATGCTGACGATGATGCAACGGCAACTGCGGCCGCGGATCCTACTTCCACTAGCGATGGAGCGCTTCTCGGACTCTGTGGTGACCAGCTCAACAATGACTTTGAGCACCAATGCTTTGAAGATGCCGTGAGAATGTTGGGAGCAGAACTCCTCACCCCAGTCGAAGGTGATATTGGGCCCCGCATGCTCAGAATCCCGGGAATCCCCCATGGACGGTTCCTTCCCCATCAGGTCTGGGGTGTCTGGTTTATTGTGGAGGTATCCTCGCGGACCGTCCCCCTGTGGCACTGATCGCGGATGATATGGGATTGGGGAAGACTCATTGCGCGCTCGCCACGCTACTCTACCTCAAGTATATCGTTAATCAGGCTGGAGCAGGCAGACCCTTGCCATGCTTAGATGGGAAAACGGTGGCGCAATTGGAACAAGTTCCGCGGATCTTTAGCACCGAGAGTGAGATATATAGACGACCCTCCATCATCATCGTCCCCGCCAACCTTATCCCTGCCTGGGAGCGAGCAGTCCAGAGTTTGATTCCAAGGACTGGGCTCGACCTAATCAACCTCTATTCTCAACGCCGGCTTAGTCACAACGAACTCAACCTCAGTCCTGACGACCCCAGGCGCGGCAGAGCCATCCATCTGATATCCTATAGTGCCTACCGAGCCCGCTATCGCAATCCTGAACGCCTGGAGGGCTGCCAGTGGGGGGTTGGGATCTTCGATGAATCCCATATGGCGAAATCCCGAGCAACACAGACCTTCGACTCCCTAATGAAAATTGATGTTCCCTGCAGGATCCAGCTCACAGGTACCCCAATGCACCATACAGTGGGTGATTGGGTTGTGCAGACCGAGTGGCTGTTCGCTCAGGTCACAGATGAGGATGAGATGGAAAACCACGGTCCTCGTCCACTTAACTCAGTAGTAGCAGAGGCGAAGCGCGAAGATATTACGTTGGAGGAGGCATATGAGCGGATCAAGGATATTGCGTGGCCGTGGACCATCCGGCGCTGGGGGGAGACTAAAGACTCAAACGGGGAGCCCCTAGTCCGCATTCCCGAGCTCGTTCAGCACGATGTACGCCTGCAATACACTGACGATGAGGTATCCGCAATGGATGATTGGATTGAGGATGCCAAGGGCGACAAGTGGAATGCTATCCAGACCGTTCTGCATGAGTGGCGTCTTGCGTGCCTCACCATGGACCTTCCGGACAACGATGTGAGCTCAGATGACTCGGAACTTGCAGATGGAGGAGTCCCCTATCGCCAAAATTGGGATCGCAATAACTTCCACGGCGGGCCTGTGTTCAGATGGCTTTCGATGTTTTCGTTCGCAGTTGTTGGGCAGACCTGAAGGAGGGGTACCGAATAAGGTGGTAATTTTTGCCCCGCTGCCAGGTCAAGCATCTTATGTCAATTGGTTCCTCCGGACCTTTCATGCCGGTATTCACTCCATCTTGTATCACTCTGGGATTGTGTCGAGAGACCGGGATAGGCTACTACAAGAGTTTGCTTCAGTCGATAGACCGGCGGCGCTGATCCTCACTCCAGCCCTCGGTGGCACTGGGCTGAACCTAGTTGCAGCGAACCATGTCATAATCTTGCAAAAGTTCTGGAACCTGAATGAGCAACGTCAAGCAGTTGCACGGATTCACCGTATCGGCCAAAGGGGACCCCAAAGGCATGGATCCTACATTGTGAGGGAGGGGTAGATGATAGGGCCGAAGAACTTCACCAGAGCCGTGAAAGTTTGAGGCACAGATCATGCACGGATTGATTGGGCAGAAATTCTCCTATATGGAGTTAATGGACGCTAGGGCAACTAGAATCCATGAGCTTGAGGCACAGTCTGCTACACAAGCCAGTGCTGCTGTTCCCGGTGCTTCTGGCACTCAGGGTGGTGATGATGGTACTCCTGATCCTTCTGGAGCCCAGGGAAGTGTGATGGCGCTCCCGGTCCTTCTGGCAATCAGGGTGGTGGTGATGGTGCTTCCGATCCGTTTAGAATCCGGTTTGGAATTCAGGGCAGTGATGATGGCACTCCCAGTCCCCCCGGGGCTGGTCCTTGCAACCCTCGCCCGACTTACCGCTACTAATATGAATTCTGGATTTCCCGGCCAAAGGCTCTTATCTCCGGTATTCGGTTGTTTCTTTTGTTTTTCTCTTTTCTACTTGGGTTGTGAGCATTTCTTTCCTATGTACAGCACGCTATAGATGGTGGTTTCCTCTTGTTTTGGGGTCCGTGTTTGAAGGCTCTTGTTGCCTGGCTTCCATCCGCGGGAGCGTATTGGTTTGTTTCATTTCGTCGTTTTTCTAGTTTTCTACTGGGTTAGCATTTATTTTCGGTCTGCAGCATAGGCGGTGGTTTGTTTCTTTTGTCTTGGGTCCGCGTCTCATAGAGCATTAGATTTAGAGTTTACGAGGTCAGTGCGTAGCGGTAGAGTTTTTTTTCCATTTGTTTTGGGTTTGCATTTTATCGGTCTCAGGGTCAAGGGTTTGCATTCGATTAGATGTTAATGGCGGTCCTATTAGCTCCGCAGATTCCTATCTTTCTCTTCTTTTCGACTGCTGTCTCTGTAGCTATAACAAAATTTTGATTCTACATCCGCGGACTTAGCTTGAAGTTAACTGAGAATTAGGCAAGCACAGGACACCCTATACCGAGAAGCGATTTCATGCTGCTTGAGGTGCTAGGCGACGCAGACCTGTGTCACAGACCGCGTTTTTGTACTTTCCTCAGGACTTGAAATATCCTTGGCTCGTCCGAGTTGGGGACCATACGCTAATGCTTCTTTCAGCTCTAGCTTCCAGCTCTAGCGAACCCAGCCACTTTTCCACCATAAGATCGCTCTTGAGCGAAATTGATCTTGAGACTTCCATCGGAAAGGGCCTACCACAATATTATCTACATGTCGCGTATTTGTTTGAGGAGGCAAAGGCACCCAAATACCTTGTCGAGTTCTGTCACCCACGGACCCCACAACCTGCCTATATCTTCCGGCCCATACCTCGCACTTTGCACTTCAATCTTCACATCATACGCCTATCGGACAACCAAAGGCATGCCGCGTGCAGGTGAGGATACCCAGACTAATCAAACCCAAACTCGAGCTTCTCGCTCTTCTGGTTCTCAGCGTGTTGGCAGGCGAAGGAACGGACCAGGCGTGCCTATTCACCCGAGCATCCCCCTCGTTATTCCGAACCCGAGCATCCCCCTCATCGTTCTGAACCTCAGCATCCCTCCTCGTCATTTCCGAACCCACGCATCCCCCTCGTCATTCCAAACCCAAACATATCCCTCGTCGTTCTGAACCCGAGCACCTCTCTCGTCGTTCAGATGGCGAATGTAATGACGAAGACGACAAGAGGAATACAATGCTGAATTCTCTACCGGTAAAGTATCCCAATGTAGTATGGGAGGCTTCTATTACTGAACTTTACGCTACCGAAATAGAGCAGCAAGACGCACAGGTTATACCTGGTCTACCTGAATCTTCGAGCCTGGTAGGGACGTAGACCTCTCCTCTGAGTCCGATGTGGTGGAAATATGCCCTCCAAGCGTACTCACACAAACCCTGAGGTCCCTGCAAATAGTCATGAGAGACCCCTTATTAGAAGCCATTCACCAATGAGAACCGGTGGTCTACAGGCATGGACTGCAATTTGGAATGCAGAACGACCTCCACAGGAGGCTGCGGACTAAGCTGGCTTGGCAACAGACCCACTCTTGCGGATATAGATCCTCAACATCTGAACCGCAGACTCTATTTGACTCCGCGAGTGCCATATCGGAGGGCAAGCTACCACGCAAGTTCTGGAAAAGAGAGTTTATCCCCCCAGAGACTATTCTTGTTTACGATGCTGCAAAACTTTATTTATAGGCAGAAGTCTATACAGGCCAACCATGGCCTTCCGCGGCTGTAATGGAGAATATAATCGAGAGGGCTTGGGCACTGGCATTGGATCAGAGAAAGCGGGAAAAAGAAGAATACTACCGCCCAGAGGATCAGCGGCCCGCGGAACAGGTACCATCGCTTCTTCCTGCTGCAATCTCATTAAAGATGGTAAGTCCCCTAACCCAACCAAGAATGAGAATCACAATTAAGCAGCTAAAAGTTGCATAAGCTAAAACATCGTGTATCGGCTTGTCGTGGCTCTCTAGTTTCAGAAGCACGGAAAATGGTGGTGGAGTGGTATACGTCGCCGATAGCGGACCCAGTTGAGTGCCGGAGGTTGATGAATAACCTTCTCAAGGATAATTCTTTTCTTAGCCAAACGGTGGATCTCGGAGCTGGTCCTCGGACTAGCTGAGTTACGGTAGAGGAGATAGTAAAACTGGTGCGTGCCTACTATTTCGCCAATGAGTGCAGTCTGGGCTGCAAGCCGTACACACAGAAGTACTTCAGCCCTCTACGTTGGCCCACAGTTCTTCTCGTGTGCACTGCTCTTCGCTGCGCCCTAATGGACTACGAAGATACAAGGCACAAGTTCTTAGCGGTGGGGGATTTCTCACAGGCAGTGTTTGGTGGTCAGTAAGAGATTTCTTAGGGAGAACAAGGCAGCTAATAGGTTAACAGACTACTACAAGAGGTACTATCAAACATATCAAAAGGTAGTTCTGCAGACAGCCACTCCCCTGGACTCCCCTGGAAATGCGCCCCTCCGGTCAATTATGCTAACTCAATCTGGGGCTAGATGGCCGAGGCGCAGAATAACGTGACAATCTGAAAGATAGACAGACATGTGCAAAAGATGCAGTCACAGCACGAGACAGAACAAATCAAAACTGCTGGGTATGAGGATGAGATTGGGGATAACGTGCGTGACCTCATCGAGAGCGACGACAATACTTAAGCATGGTCTGCAGACCCTGTCTGGTAGTCCAGAGGTGAATGGTAGTCCGGAGGCGAACAGTAGTCCGAGGCGAATGATAGTCTAGTGGTAGATAGTGGTTGAGAGCAGAATTGTGGTCCGAAGGGGAACTGCGAGCGCAGCCGAATTGAAGCCGGACACTTTGGGAGTTGCAACCCCCAAGTATTCAGCTTCAATTCGGCCGCCAGTATTGTGTGGATCGATGGCTTTTCCTGTTTTTCACTGTATTTAATATGCGTGTTATAATTGGCGTTGATGGTGAGCCCAGTGACATAGACTACAGTTTTTGTATTGGTTAGATACAGCAGGGGAAATTTTCGTTGGTAATGAGTAGTTGTTTATATAGGTTATATATCTAGAGTTTATATAGGTTATATATCTAGAGTTTATATAGGTTATATATCTAGAGGACAGCAGGGTGTGCTGATGCTATCAGCGGGTTAAGTACGACGCGTATATGGTGTAGCAGAATGATGATCGCGGAACCCAGGGAACCCAGAGGGCCTCAGAGCTAAGGCTGTGTGAAACTAGTGAAAATAGGGGTGGACGGAACACGGACAAGGAAAGAGGTGGTCCGGGGTTAGACAACTACCGAAGAACCAGTCGAGGGCAGAGGCAGAACGAAGACAATCAGGATATTGCCGAGACGAATTGAGAGGCAGACCGCAGGTCAACAGGATGGATAGAAGATCGTGAGCAAGAGCCAGGGGTGACACGGAATGCGCAAAGAGGGTCTGAGGAACACATGGAGTGGAAGCGAAAGGATCAGGTTACATGGGAGGGGGGAGCAAGTAACAGAAGGTGATTGAAATCAAAAATGCGTAAACTGGGGGACAAGGGCAATAGACCTGGATGGGTCGGGGCTGAGGCAGACAGAGGCCAGGGAGTAGAAGGGGTATATGAGGGAGGTGCGAGAGAGTATAGAAGAGTCAAAGCAAGGACATGGGATAGCCAGGACAAGGGAAGGGTGGACCAGAGATCACTGGGACGAGGGAAGTGTAGACCATAGATGGCTGGGACAGGGGAAGCGTGGATCAGGACCGCGGACCCAGGGTCCGAGTAAAACGGCTGGACCTCAGTGCTGGGTGGTGGACTAAGAGGTTCAAGGGGACCAGAGGTAAACAGGTTGCTTCAGGACCAGTGAAAACATTTTGCTGATGTGCTGAACCAGTCCCGCAGCCACTTCCACGGAGAGTCAGGAGCTGGTTAAGATATGTAAGTAAATCTAATGATTTTTTCAATTGACATGCTTATAAGAAACAGTATGGAGGATACCCTAACGCCGGTTCTAAATGGCCCTTCACAGGGGATTCTAAATGGCCCTTCGCAGGGGCTTGCATCATAAGAGCAGGCGGCACAATTACATTCCGGCCATCTCAGAGACGATTTATCACAATTCTCACCCTATATCCCTGATAAGCCTAAAGAGAAAGAAATTATGCTGTCCCATTCATGACGTAGTATAGCTGATCCAGACTTTCCAGAGTCTAATATCGGGACCCCTATCACACTATTGGCAAAAAGCAATACATTGCAGGGTAAGGCGAGGATAATCTTTGAGAACTCTGCGAATATGGTCTGGTATCATAGGTGGTTTGTTAATCCCTTGGTAAAGCCTGCCGAAAACGATATGCTTCTGGAAGGTTATTGGGTAAAGGCAGCTAGAAAGTTAGGTTGGGGAAATAGGGTAATAGAAAGGCGGGCAATGACTTTTGTAAGTCCTTTAATTGACGAAGAACGTCCTATTGGAGACCGATCACAGCTAATTAGATACATTTAGTTGAAATCAGGGCAGTCTAGCACCAGGTCACATCAAGTTTCAGAGAGCAAGAATATGATTGAGGACCTGTATGACTTCTCGCAAAAACCACCAGCCAAAATAAAGGCGCGAGTTGACTATTTGCTTGAAAATAATCGGTTTACATGCCACCCAAGTAAACAACAAGTTAGTAAACTCAGATCGTCCCCAGTGAGATGAGATAAGGCTTACCTAGACAGGACTGTGGTTGGCGCTTTTCTGCGCCAGAGATAGCAAAACTCTTGTTTCATAAGTGGTACCGGGGTTCGAGAATGCGAGGGAGGACAGATAAATTGTTTCTTAATCGGACTAACAATGTCCTGATATGCCTTACCACGGCATGTCTGTATCATTCTCTGAAGGCTTGGAGTTCTGGATCATTTGTTCAACCTCCAGATTTTTCCGCTCTGAAGGCAGAAAGTTAGTATTGACTTGTTTAAAGATTCAAATCCACCGTTGTAAAGCCTATCGTACTCACTAGAAAATTTAGATGTCTATCATCGACAGCGTGCTACCTGGCAAATACTGCCGCCAGGAGTGCGAGATAAACTCGTTGAAGATACAAAAAAAGTGTTAAGAAAATACTGCGGAAGGGTAGATTGATACCGGATCAGGAGTCTCATGCCCCACTGGAGGACAGAGAAGCCGCAGGATATTTGGATTTGCAGATTTCAGGCGATGAGGAAAGCGAGGTGGAGGACGATCATTCAGATCCCAAAGTGGGGGAGGCAGTTGAGGCTCCTAAAGAGGAGTTGAATAGGGATGAGTCACGTCCTATTTGGGACAAATGTAGATTTAAATAAAATAAACAAATAAAAGAGCTTATTATTATTATTATTATTATTATTGTTTTGAATATGCCACTTAGAGTTAGACTTCAACCCAGTTTGTGAAAAAAGACATCAGGGGAAAGTCGCTTGGGGCCGATTGAAAGTCCCAAAGAGCTGTGAAGAAGGCAGGAAGGCGAGAACAGTGAAGGAATAAGCTAGCGGAAGGCCACGCATCATTAAATAATTGACTGTCCTCGTCGCGAAAGTGACAAATAGCGTCCGCTTAGATATTGTATACACGGAGAAATTATTGGGGCTGGATTAGTTCATGGGGCAATGGCAATGAGGAAGGTGAGAAATAAGCGAGAATTAGGAGAGCAGAAGAACTACGGGGAATGGTGCATTGAGGACGTTCGGAGTCGTGATGAGTTTGTCAATAGGAAATTCAGAACAGGATGCTTGGATCAACAAGGGAACAATGTGTGGTGTGAGAGGTAATGCTGGATAAACTATAGGGGAAAGGTCAAAGCTGGAATGAACCAGACAACGGCGTGTTTAGGCTGTTGGGAAGCATGATTGAGTCGTGAGGCAGAAATTCTCAACGGAAGAATTCCTGGCGCGAGAGGTAATGCCGGATGAAATACAGGGGAAAGGGTCAAAGCTGGATCGGACCATACAATGGCGTGTTTGGGCTGTCGGGAAGCATGATTGAGTCGTGGGGCAGAAATCCATAATGGAACAATTCCTGATGCGAGAGGTAATGCCGGATAAACTAAAGTAGAAGAGTCAAGTGTGAATCGACCTTGCAACGGCTGAAAGAGGACGAAGCGCATCCAGGAAATGTTGCATGACAACAAAATTACCGAAGCAAAAAAAAATGCCCCGTAACCCTGGATGTATTCCGGAGTTATGGGGCAAGGACGAGAGATACAACAACTTGAGTTTTATAATTTGGCCCTCCATACCCCCTATCTCTCATGAGGTATGGGGGTCAAATGTGAACTTTTGCTGATGCCATTTCCCGTCTTCATATTGTGGTGACAATATGCCCGAGCATAGATATTTTGAGGCATCTGTTTCAATCTTGATAGGTCGTCTCGGATCGTAGTGTACCAACACTGTAGTTGGGGTAAGTGCTTTCGGTAGTCCATCGAATGCTTTTTGTTCTTCAGCTTCCTACTTCCATTTGCCATCATATGTTTTGTGCATCCTTTCATATAGTGTTTGTGCTATTTTGCTGAATCCTATAATGAATCGTCGATAGAAGTTGCATAATCCTAGGAATCGTTGGATTTCTGTCTTTGTCTTTGGTGGTTGCCATTCCCATCTTGCCTGAGTCATAACTATTTGGACTTTGACTCCTTTCTAGCTGACGACCAATCCTATGTATTGCGTTTCTTTTTTCTGGAATTCGCATTTCGATAGTTTGACTTTCATTCCCGATCGTCCGAGAGCTTTCAGTATATTTTTAACCTCCTTTCGGTATTGTTCCAAATCATTCGAGTATTTGAGGATATCATCCAGGTATACTATACAACACATGTCAATTTATTGTAGAAGTACCCTATTGATCTATTTTTGGAAAGCTGCTGGTGCATTACAGAGTCCAACCGGTACTACTAGGTATTTGTAAGTTCCAAGCTTGCTGCTGAAGGTCGTCTTATGTTCGTCCCCTTCTCGGATTCTGATGTTTTGGTAGGCGTCCTTGATATCCAGTTTTGTAAAGTACTTGGCTGTACTTAGCCGATCCAGTACTTCAACTATCAATAGTAATAGATACCAGTCCTTTTTTGTGACTTCGTTAAGTCCCCGATAGTCCACACAGAGTCTCAAACTCCTATCCTTTTTCTTGACGAACATGATTGGTGATGCCCTTTCAGCCTTAACTACTCTTCTCTCTCCTCTTGCTTCATTTTGTTTGATGTATTTGTGTATGTCCTGAATCTCATCGTAGCTGAGTGGAAAAATCGTTTTATCAGGTACTTTCTCTCCCGGTTCTAGGTCGATACCGAGGTCTATTCCTTTCGATACGGTGGTAATATTGTTTTCTCTCCTTTCTCGAATACATCGAGGTATATATGACATTCTTGCAGTATCGTTTCTTGTAGGGTTTGTTTTTCTTCCTCCTTCCTCTTCTGTCTATCTTTCATTGCCAGTTTAGTACTAATATTGATCTTTTCCAAATAGATCTCGTCATGAACTGGGTCCCGTCTTAGGATGCCCGTTGTCTCCCCTCTTCTGTAAACTTTCCGAATGCTTTTGCTGATATTTCACTGATGCTAATCGGTTTTTTATCTTTTTCAGATTTGTTTGTACTTCCAAATCCTTTCGTTCCTCGATCCGTCTTTTTTCATTCATGAACTTCCTGTAATTCTTCCATATTGATCTTTTCGATGATCAATTGTGTGATCCGATCCCCTTATTCCACTTGGAACTGGTTGGTACCGTGGTTGACCAGAACTACTTTGATTTCCTCGGTAGAATCCGCGTCTATTACCCTCGCGTTGCTTGTGAGTCTGTGTTTGACTGCTAAACCACTCCACGGGGCGATGCGCCCCCAGATATTCTGAGGTAGCCCAATAGCTATTCTGGTGCCAACAGTCTTTTCTTCTCCTGCAAGTATACAGACTGGCTCATTGGCATACAGGTCGTGTCCTACTACCTCCTTCGATCCTTTCGTAGGCATCCTAGCCTGAGGAGATAATGTTTGAACTTGGACTCTTTCGACCCTTTTAACCTGTACTTTTGAGTACTTGGTAATGAGGTTTTCTTCCAGAGCTTCGTCTTCTGGTACTGCGTATGCAATGGGCGAACTGTAGAGACACCATGTTGTATATCGTTCACTGTTGAATGTGATCTTCTTCTGATCCCACTCAATCGTGAGATTTTGCGTTCGTAACCATGGTATTCCTAGAATGACTTCATGGTTTTGCAGATTTGCCACTTGAAAAGTTGCCAATTCCCTATAGCTGTTGATGTCAATAGGTTCTTTCGCCCAATTGGTGACTAGACCCATAGCGCTTGGTTTTCCATCCACAAGGTAAATTTCCCTTCTGTTCTTGGCCTCTCTCTTCGTATTTCCGTTTTTCGTATATATGCCTTCATCGATCAAGTCTTCTGTGGCCCCTGAATGGATTATCACATTTATCGTAACTGACTCGTGTTTTCCGTCTAGCTGTATCTTAATCATAATATGATCATTTTCCCATTCGAGTGATTCCGTGTCGTTGAGTGCCGTATAATAATTTTCAATGATGATAGGTTTTCATTCTGGTCTGTTCCTAGTACCATCCTTTACTGGGGACTTTCGTAGTTTCCCGATTGTTCAGAATCTTCCTTAACATCAATTTCTTTAATGCGCGGCTTGGCCCCCTAAGGTCCCACCTTTCTCTGCAATTGTCCCTGTTCGGGTGTCATGGTATAATTTCTTCTGTCTCTTGGTCTGTCACAATTTCGTACTTAATGTCCTGCCCCTCCGTATTTGAGGCATAGTTTTGCTCTTATTCTTCTTTTGAATTCCTCAGAGTATAGCCTTGGTTTCCGCCTTGTTGCATCCAGGTATATTGGATCTTCTTCTAAATTGTTATTGTTTGTCAGCCTGAAGGTTCCATTCACATTTCCTGTTATGCTTGCCGTCCTTTCCATAGTTCCCTTTTTCAGGATATGTTTGACCGTGGCTAGTTTGCTTTGCTTCTGGATCACCCATTTGGCCAACGTTTCGGTATTGACGAAATCGCCACTATCCGTTCACCATGCCTCTTGGAGTATCGTGTTCATACCCGTGAGTAAGCACTCTTCTGCGGTATAAACATTCAGGTCTGCTTCCGTAGCCGCCAATCGGAATTCATTCTAATATTTTGTCATGGTTGTGTTTCCTTGTCGTAGTTTCTGTATCTTGAGCCTCGCTTCCCCCATGGCGTTGATGGCCCCAAATTGGTCCTTGACTTCGTCCACAAATGCTTCGCATATTTCACATTCGTGAGCGATCGGTCCTTCAGCATACGGTGTTATCCATGCTCGCGCATTTCGTCTTAAGAGGCTCGAGGTGTAGAGAATGTTGTCGGTATGATAGCGTTCAGTCCCTCGTACAGCTGTAAAGTAGACTTTAAGCTGTGCCAGCTAGCCTCATAGTTTGGTTCGGTCTCCTGTGAACGTCTCTGGTTCCTTAATTTTTGGTCTTCGGTTGCCTCCTATGAGGTTTGCGATAATCTGCTGGAGTTAGTAGGCATTAAGTTCTGGCACTTGAATACTGGTATTCCTTGTATCTGCTGGTACTCCTCTTGTCGTGGTCGCTGCTCCTGTTGTTAATGATATCGTGTTACTTCTCATTCCCCCAGGTAGTGTAGTTTCTTCTAATCCCGCCAGTGATGTTAGTTCCGGTGTCTCTTGGCTTGTTGCCCTTGATTGTCCGAACATCTGGTCAAGTGCTTCTCCTAATGTAGTAGTATCGAATGCTGCTACTGCAAGGTCGTCTTCTTGTGGTGATTCAGTTGTGTCTGTTTCTGGTTAAGTGCGGCTGATGTTGACGCAGCCAAATGTGACAATCCTCGTCCGTTTGGGGGATACTTGCAGCAGGTAACCCCGATCCTCGGTAGTGATCACACTTTCCTAAGTTGGTATGAATATTGACAGATGAGTATACAGACTCCTGTCTCATACGATATATCGCTAAGCTCATAAGAGACACTATGTTCTCGGCCTGGTAGTAATAATATAGGGATAAAAGTATATTGGAGGAAATTAACTTAGATGGTTGCGTGAAGAACTCTCAACAGAGAGGCCATTTTCTTATTTTTTTTTCTTTTTGTTTTGTATTATGTGGTTTGATTATCAACTAAGGGGTACAAAGGCTATGTGCAGCGGTAAGCTATGGTAAGGAAAAACCCCCTGTGTAAAGAAGTTCACCTCAGACCACCGGAAAAAACCATCATCCCAAGTCCCTCTGGTATGGAACCAACCGCACGATCCCGCCGCAAAGACAAAAAACCCTGATCGGCCAAGTAGACAACAGAAATAAATCGCCAACACGACAGGCAGGAGACAACAGGAAAACCGGACCCGTAAACTCCTCCCCTTTTAAAACAAAGTAAGAAAAGAAACTCCGTTCATATCCCGAGTTCTCTCACAGAAACCCGAACGTGAAAATTCAGCCCAAACCTACAGAACACAGAACGGGAGGACAGTAAACACTTAACCCAAGCAAATCCATCACATTATTCCGTAACCCAAGCAAATCCATCACATTATTCCGTAACCCAAGGCATTAACATCATCCAAGGAGGCAGTGCAATACCATGACCAAGCGTAACCGAGTGGTGCGACCGAGCCAGCCCCAAGGGATGGGTGGTACCGTTTTGCAGTGAGATTGCCAGCTAATGAGAGGAAGTTTGGCTATAACCGAGCCACGGGACGAAAAACCGAGGGGTGGAGAGGAGGGGTACACCCAAGTAGCGTAGGAACTATCGGAAATGTGTGCGTATCTGACTAGGCAGCCTTGAGCTAAACGTAATCGAAGAGAGCAGAGAAATCGACAGTAGCCTGGTGAAAGGTTTTCTCTTACTGTGAACCGTGATCCCAGCTGTCTATAACATGGACACGAGGGTGTTGCCGACGGTGCAAATGTTAAGCGAGAAAGCAAAACAAAAGCGATGAGGAGGAAGGGACAGGCCCTAGGAAACAGGTGCTCAAGACCGAGTCCATCATAGGGGGGGAGTGCAGCTCACTGAAAGTGTGTTAGGGACAGGATGGATCCGTCGATAATTTCTCGTGGTGTTAAGATTTCAATCACCAGGTGTGTAGAGAAGATGATTCGTGCTCAACAGAGAGGCCTTTTTTGTTTTTTTCTTTTTTTTTATCATTCGCTTTGATTTATCAACTACGGGGATCAAAGGCTACGTGCAGCAGTAAGCTATGGTAAGGAAAAACCCGTAAAGAAATCCTCCTCGGACTACCGGAAAAAACCATCATCCCAAGTCCTTCTGATATGAAACAAACCGCACGATCCCGCCGCCAAGACAAAAAACCCCTATCGGCTAAGTAGACAAGAGAATCAAATCACCGACACTACAGGCAGGAGAAAACAGGAAAACCGGACCCGAAAACTCCTCCCCCTTAAAACCAAGTACAAAAGAAACTCTGTTTATATCCCAAGTGCTCTAACAGAAACCCAACCGTCAAAATTCAGCCAAAAACTACAGAACACAGATTGGGGTGACAAAAAAAGCTAAAACCAAGAAAATCCATCACATAACTCCGTAGCCCATGGCGTTGACATCGTCCAAGGAGGCAGTACAATACCATGACCGAGCGTAACCGAGGGGTGCGACCCCCCCGCCGGCAGGGATGGGTTGTACCATTGGCAGTAAGCATGCCAGCTGTGAAAGTTGCCTCAGCAAAAGAATGAGCCGTGAATGGGTGGAGGGTGTTAGCTGTAACCGAGCCACGGGACGAGACCGAGCTGAGGAGAGGAGTGGTAGGCCCAAGAATTGTAGGAACTAGCGGAGACGTGTGGGTGTCTGACTAGGCAACCTCGAGCGAACGGTATTAGAAGAAAACACAGAAATCGACCCTAGCCTGGTGAAAATCCTTCTCTTACTGCCAACCGGGATCCCAGCCGTCTGTAACATGGATGCGAGGGTGTTGCCAACCGTGCAGATCTTAAGGAAAACCGCAAAACACAAGCTAAAAGGAAGATGGTACAGGCCCTAGGAAACCGGTACCCAAACCTGAGTCCATCATAGGGGGTTGCAGCTCACTGAGAGTGCGGGAGGTGGATGTTGACGATGATTTCTCATGGTGGTGAGATTTCAATCACCGGGTGTGTAAAGGAGATGGTTCGTGGCTCAACAGAGAGGCCTTTTTTTTTTCTTTTTATTGTATCATGTACTTCGATTTTAACTATCTAGGGTACGAAGACTACGTGCAGCGGTAAGCATTGGTAAAGAAAAACCCTGTTTGTAAGGAAATCCACCTCGGACCACAAGAAAAAACCATCATCCTAAGTCCCTCTAGTATGGAACCAACTGCACGATCCCGCCGTGAAGAGAAAAAACCCCTATCGGCTAAGTAGACAACAGAAATAAATCACCAACACGACAGGCAGGAGACAACAGGTAAACCGGACCCAAAAGCTCCTCCCGTTTTAAAACAAAATAACAAAAGAAACTCCGTTCATATCCCGAGTGCTCTCATAGAAACCCGACCTTCAAATTTCAGCCTAAAACTACAGAACACAGAACGGGGGGACAGTAAATGCTAAAACCAAGCAAATCCATCACAATACTCTGTAAACCAAGGCATTGACATCGTCCAAGGAGGCAGTGCAATACCATGACCGAGCGTAACCGAGTGGTGCGACTGCGCCCACCGCCAGAGATGGGTGGTACCGTTTGGCAGTAAGATACCCAGCTAATGAGAGGAAGTTTGGCTGTAACCGAGCCACGGGACGAGACCGAGCGGGGGAGAGGTGGGGTAGACTCAAGTATCGTATGAACTATCAGAAATGTGTGCGTGTCTGACTAGGCAGCCTCGAACGAAATATACTTCAAGAGAGCAGAGAAATCGACTGTGGCCTGTTGAAAGGTTTTTCTCTTACTACAAACCGTGATCCCAGCCCTCTGGAACATGGCATCAGCAAAAAAACAGCCTGCCCCCTGTGCCTCATGTCGTTGAGTTTTACGTTTTGGCTCATCGTGAGTCCTATGATCATGATATTAAAAATCCCGTTAGTTTGACTAAAGAAGATGATATTAATTCTGTTTTCTGCAAAATATGAGCAATTTTGATTAAGAACTCAGGGACTTTTACATACCGAAGTTGAGAAATTTGAGTTCATAACATACAACTTTGTAATGTAAAATATCTATGAGATATTGATAAAAATAGCTCATATTTTGCTAAAATTAAAATTTGTATCTGATCATTAGTGGACACAATCGGAAGCATTATGATTAACCGGGGTCACTCGCGATTAGCCAAAACGTAATACTCAATGACATGGCTCACCATGGAGCAGAGAAGACAGATTTTTTTTTAGCTGATGGGACGCGAGAGTGTTGCTGACGGTGCAAATGCTAAGCGAGAAAGTAAAACAAAAGCGAAGAGGAGGATAGGAGAGGCCCTGGGGAAAGGGTGCCCAAGTCCAAATCCATCATAGGCGGGGGTGCAGCTCCCTAAGAGTGCGGGTGGTGGATGGAACTGACGATGATTATCTTGTGGTGTTGAAATTTCAATCACCAGGTGTGTAGAGGAGATAGTTCGTGCTCAACAGAGAGGCCTTTTTCTTCTTTTTTTATTTTTTATATCATGCGCTTTTGATTATCAACTACGGGGTACCAAAGGCTACGTGCAGCGGTGAGCTATGGTAACGAAATAACCCCAAATAAATCCTCCTCGGACCACCAGAAAAAACCATCATCCCAAGTCCCTCTGGTATGTAACCTACCCCAGAATCCTGCCGTGAAGACAAAAAACCCCTATCGGGTAAGTAGACAATAGAAATAAATCACCAAACACGACAGGCAGGAGACAACAGGAAATCCGGACTCGAAAACTCCTCCCCCTTAAAACCAAGTACAAAAGAAATTCCGTTTATATCCCAAGTACTCTAACAGAAACCCAACCGTGAAAATTCAGCCAAAAACTACAGAACACAGAATGGGGGGACAGTGAAAGCTAAAACCAAGCATATCCATCACATCACTCTATAGACCAAGGCGTTGACATCGTCCAAGGAGGCAGTGCAATACCATGACCGAGCGTAACCGAGGGGTGTGACCGAGCCCGCCTCTAGGGATGGGTGGTACCATTTGGCAGTAAGAATGCCAGCTAATAAGGGGATGTTTGGCTGTAACTGAGCCACGGGACGAAACCAAGTGGTGGAGAGGAGGGGTAGATCCAAGTATCGTAGAAACTATTTGAAATGTGTGCTTGTCTGACTAGGCAGCCTCGAGCGAAACGTAATCAAAGAGAGTAGAGAAATCGACCATGGCCTGATGAAAAGTTTTCTCTTACTGCGAACCGTAATCCCAGCCGTCTGTAACATGGACGCGAGGGTGTTGCCGACCGTGCGAATGTTAAGCGAGAAGGCCAAACAAAAGTGAACAGGAGGTAGGGACAGGCCCTAGGAAACGGGTGCCCAAGTCCGAGTCCATCATAGGGGAGGGGTGCTGCTCACTGAGAGTGCATTGGAGAGAGGATGGATCCAACCATGATTTCTCGTGGTCTTGAGATTTCAATCACTCGAGATGCAGAGGAGATGGTTCATGGCTCAACAGAGAGGCCTTTTTCTTTTTTTTTTTTTTCTTATATCATGCGTTCATTGTTTTAAGGTACAAAAAGCTTCATGTAGCGGTAGCTATAGAAAAAACAAAACCTATAAAGCAAAAACGAACAACTAAAGAAACCATTTCCCACACTCTGCTAGTACTAAGTAAAGAAGCCCAAAAAACTCTGGCCTCGTCTGTCAAAAACATAACTAATATAGGGAAAATCCACCATGCTTCACAAGCCGTAAATCCTAGAATGAAGAACACCGCCTACTGAACTATGGGTTGTATGGTGGGGGAAAAAAAAAAGGATATCTAAGTGGCGGGGTTCGAGGGGTAGGGAGCGTCTTATGGGGGGGGCGTGGTCGCGCTAGGTGGGAACCCAGTTTGAGTGTCTAGGATGAAGCGCCGGAGGGCTGAGAGGGCGGGAGGGAGGTTCCAAATTGGGATCTTGGGCAAGAGGCCTTCGACCGCACTTAGGTGGCAGTGTCTGGCATCGGCCCTGGCTGGGCACTGTAGAACGGGGTGCTCGAAGGTTTCTGGGTCCTCTGAACACCGAGGGCAGGTAGATGGGCGATCCTGATCGTCTCACCAGGTAGGGTCAGCCAGGAGGTAGCTTTTCCCTGAGCGCATCTGATCTATGGGACTCGCGGCAAACTTGTCAAGTCCCATGAATGGGTCGGGGGCCCAGGAGGTGGGATACGGGTAAGAGGGTGGGGCTGGGAGTGAATCTTCCCAGTCTCGCAGGAGTAGGGCTTGGGACCTTTCCCTGAGGGTGGCGTAGGTTCGGGCTATGAGGGCTGGGGGGGGGATGTCCTCTGTTACGGGAAGGATGGTCTTCGCAATCTGGGGAAAGTGCGGGAACCCTTCTGCCAGGGGGAAGGCGATGTGAGTGAGGTCGTCGATGGGGAGGTGTCTCCTTGTGGGGGGGGAGGGTACCGGGGTTTGCCAGTTCAGGGGCCGGTATATGAGGGCTAGGCTGGCCGTCAAAGGTCAGCAGGTGTCGGGGGCTCTGAACTTTGATAGAGAGGGGAACGTGGGGGGGAGGCGAGCAAATGCTGGGTTCAAGGATGGAGGTGAGCAGCAGACCCTGAGCGCCGTGGTGCGCTTCTTGTGCCTGCAGTACAGACCGAGGGGGGGGAGGCAGGATTGTCTTGCTAAAATAGGGATGGGGGTGGCGAAAAAACAGTTTGTGGTCCACCTTTGGACCCTGTGCCAGAAGGAGTTCATGCAGTTGATTGAGCGGGTATTCGGGACGAGTAGGTCCTTCCCGTAGGTGAGGATTGGGAGGATGAGTCCCATGGCTAGTCTGTGTGAGAGGAAAGGACGGACTCCCGCCCCGGGAGAAGCGACCCTTTTCAGGAATGCGAAGGCGGCGTTGGCCAGCGCTAGATGCCTCTCAAAGTGGTGGGTGGAATTCAGGGGAGGGGAAAACCAGTAGCCGAGCCACCTCACCACTTGGGAGGGGCGGAAGATCTGGTCATTGAGGGTGACAGGGTGATTGGATTTGGTAGTGCCCCTCTGGCTCGGGGTGGGCCAATGGATAAGTTCCGTCTTTGGGATGGAGAAGGAAACCCCCAACGCGGAAATACGATGGGAGAGGGCTGCGAACAGGTTTTGTAGGCGGCGGATGATAGACCGGTATGAGGGGGAGGAGACTCTGAGGGAGAAGTCGTCGACGTACGAGAGCACAAGGCCTCCTTCGATGTCGGTGTGAAGGGGTGCAACCTATATGAGAAAGAGTATGGGCGAGATGGGTGACCCTTGTGGGGTTCCAACCGTAACGGAGGCTGGGGTCTTGGGGGAGCCTTGGTAGATCAGAGTACACTTCCATTCCGCGAGGAAGGAGGAGAGCCAATCGACCATATATCTAGGGGTGTCCTTGTCCAGGAGGCGCTTACGGAGGGTGGTTGCATCGACATTGTCAAAACTAGCCTTGATGCCGAAGAAGAGAGAGGATACCATACGGTGGGTGCGCTGGAGGGTCTTGACTTCATGTACGAGGGTGGCGCAGGCGTCGAAGGTGCCTAGGCCAGGGAGGGAACCGCACTGATTGGGGTACTCAACACAGAGGCCATTTTTCTTTTTTTTTTCCCTTTTATATTTGTTCATTAAGCCGGTACCTAGCTAGGTACAAAGTCGCGTCCAGCCTAAGATTGCCGATGTAGATAAAAAACCTCCAACTACAGTCCATCCCTCATCCCCCTCGCCAAAACCATCTGACCCTGCCCGACTAACCCAAACTACTTTGAATAGTAGTAGAAAGCAAAAGCCCGGTACTACTGGTAAAAAGTACGAGAAAAATAAAAGGCCTGTAAGCATCGAACCAAAAACCTCCGCAGACGTCAGCCCCAAAGAAAAGCCCCAAAGCGACAGTGAGAAACCTGTGAACTAAACAAAGAAAAACTTCACCCCCGCCTGAAAATCCCAACCCCATTGATAAAGGGCGGATGAACCATCCCAGAAACGATCATAACACGAGGACAGTAGTGGCTGGGGCATATAGCCCAAAAGCGAAGGTCGAGGCAAGGACCAAAGGGAGATCCATAAAACTAAGCCAGTGGGGCGGAGACGTGTGGTGCAAGGACCGTGACCCAGTGGCCACCGGAACCCGGACCAGAAGAGGTGCATAGCCCTTCCCCCTGAGGGGCAAGACCAGGGGCGGAAGGCTGAAATCCCCTAGGAACAAGACTGAGTCAAGACCATTATAATGGCACAGGGCTGAGAGAGGAGACCAGTAGGGTGCCAGCCAAAGAACATGGTCTAGCTGTAACCGAGCAACGGGACGAAACTGGGCGGCGAAAAACGAGGGGTAGACCCAATACCGAGAAGTATGAGGCAAAGGACCACCAAGGGATCACAATTTTTCGACAATGTGACCGTACCAACCGAAGCGCTCAGGGGATAGTGCAATACCAGAGAGCAGAGCCCCCAGGGCCACTACTTCACCGATAACCCGAAGCTGCGCTATGACTAAGACGAGGCGAAGGGGTTGCCGACCGTGCAAATGCTAAGCGAGGGCAACATAGCAAATGTGGAGAAAGAGGGGGAAGAGCATGAAATCCCGTAGACAAAGGCACCAAGATACCAAAGCCATCAGAAGGAAAACAGAGGGAGGAGCGAGGGGACCGGAGTATCATCCTCCTAGGCAGCGAGGCCATCAGAAGAGGGGAGAGAGGGAGACCAACCCACGATAATTTCTCATGGTGTTGAGATTTCAATCGCCGGAGGTGTAGAGGAGATGGTTCGTGTCAACAGAGAGGCCTTTTTTTTCTTTTTTCTTTTTTTTTGTATCATGCGCTTTAATATATCAACTACGGGGTACAAAGGCTACGTGCAGCAGTGAGCTATGCTAAGGAAAAACGCCCTGTGTAAAGAAATCAACCTTGGACCACCAGAAAAAACTATCATCCCAAGTTCCTCTGGTATGGGACCAACCGCACGATCCTGCCGCGAAGACAAAAAACCCCTATCAGCTAAGTAGAAAACAGAAATAAATCACCAACAGGACAGGCAGGAGACAACAGGAAAACCGGACCCAAAATCTCCTCCCCTTTTAAAACAAAGTAACAAAAGAAACTCCGTTCATATCCCAAAAGCTCTAACAGAAACCCGACCGTGAAAATTCAGCCAAAAACTACAGAACACAGAACGGGGTGACAAAAAAAGCTAAAACCAAGCAAATCCATCACATTACTCCGTAACCTAAGGCATTGACATTGTCCAAGGAGGGAGTGCAATACCATGACCGAGCGTAACCGAGGGGTGCGGCCGAGCCCACGGCCGTGAATGGGAGTGCCGATGGCAGTAAGAATGCCAGCAAATGACAGGATGTTTGGCTGTAACCGAGCCACGGGACGGAACCGAGTGGAGGAGAGGAGGAGTAGACCCAAGTATCTTAGGAACTATCGGAATCGTGTGCCTGTCTGACTAGGCAGCCTCGAGCGAAACGCAATTGAAGAAAATAGAGAAATCGACCGTAGCCTTATGATGAGTTTTCTCTTACTGTGAACCGTAATCCCAGCCGTCTGTAACATAGACGCGAGGGTGTTACCCACCCTGGAAATGCTAAGCGAGAACGCAAAACAAAAGCGAAAGAGTGGATGGGACGGGCCCTAAGAAAGGGGTGCCCAAGTGCGAATCTATCATAGAGGGGGGGGTGCAGCTCACTGAGAGTGCGTTGGAGAAAGGATGGATCAGACGATGATTTCTCGTGGTGTTGAGATTTCAATCGCCGGAGGTGTAGAGGAGATGGTTCATATGTCAACAGAGAGGCCATTTTGCTTTCTTTTTTTTTTTTTTTTTTTATCTCAGTTTTGCATTTTATGCGTACAACTACCAGGAAAAACTAGACATGCAGCGCTAGTTATGGCCAAGAAAAACCTACGCATGTCTCCCCTCATGGTATCAAAGCCATGCCCCCACGACCCTATAGTATGGGCCCAACCACACATCTCGCCCTCAAAAACGTAAAGTACTCTCAGCGAGCAAGCAGGAAGACGCAGAAAACCCTTCAGAAAGCTCCTCTGAACAAACGAAAGGATAACAAAGGAAAGCCCGCACAGGCGGGAAATGAGAGAAACTCCACTACACAGAAACCTAACAAAGAATAGAACAACACTTCCGTAGGGGCAGCCTAAATAACTTAAAGAAGTCGACGACCGACATTACTCCGGGCCCAAGGCGTTGACATCGATTGAGGAGGCGGTACAATACCACGACAGAGCGTAACCGAGGATGCGACCGTGGACAGCCGCAGAGGGCACGAGGCCGAGTGGTAGAAGAGTACCAGCCAAAAGAGGGGAAGTGTAGCTGTAACCGAGCAACGGGACGAGACCAAGAGGAGAGGAGGAAGGGTAGACCCAAGTATCGTAGGAACTATCGGAAATGGGTGCGTGTCTGACTAGGCAGTCTCGAGCGAAACGTAATCGAAGAGAGCAGAGAAATCGACTGTAGCCTGGTGAAAGGTTTTCTCTTACTGCGAACCGTGATCCCAGCCGTCTGTAACATGGACACGAGGGTGTTGCCGACCGTGCAAAGGTTAAGCAAAAACGCAAAACAAGAGCGAAGAGAAGGATGGGCCAGGACCTAAGAGACGGGTGCCCATGCCCGAGTCTATTATAGGGGGGGGGTGCAGCTCACTCAGAGTGCGGGAGGAGAAAGGTGACGAGCATTTCTCAAGGTGTTGAGATTTCAATCACCGGAGGTGTAGAGGAGATGGTTCGTGTCAACAGAGAGGCCCTTTTTTTTCTTTTTTTTTTCTCTTTTTTTTTTTATCTCCGTTTTGCATTTTATTGGTACAACTACCTGGAAAAACCAGAGGTGCAGCGCTAGCTATGGCCAAGAAAAACCTACGCATCTCTCCCCTCATGGGATGACAGCCACGCCCCCAAGACTCTATGGTACGGGCCCAACCACACATCTCGCCCTCAAAAACGTAAAGTACTCTCAGCGAGCAAGTAGGAAGATGCAGAAAACCCTTCAGAAAGCTCCCCTGAACAAACGAAAGGATAACAAAGGAAAGCCCGCACACGCGGGAAATGAAGGAAACTCCACTACTCAGAAACCTACAAAAGAATAGAACAACATCTCTGTAGGGGTAGCCTAATAACTTAAAGAAGTCAGCGGCTGACATTACTCCGGGCCCAAGGCGTTGACATCGATCGAGGAGGCGGTGCAATACCACGACAGAGCGTAACCGAGGATGCGACCGTGGACAGCCGCGGGGGGCGCAAGGCCGAGTGGTAGTAGGGTACCAGCCAAAAGAGGGGAAGTGTAGCTGTAACCGAGCAACGGAACGAAACCAAGAGGAGAGGAGGAAGGGTAGATCCAAGTATCGTAGGAACTATCGGAAACGTGTGCGTGTCTGACTAGGCAGCCTCGAGCGAAATGTAATCGAAGAGAGCAGAGAAATCGACCGTAGCCTGATGAAAGGTTTTCTCTTACTGCGAACCGTGATCCCAGCCGTCTGTAACATGGACGCGAGGGTGTTGCCGACCATGCAAATGTTAAGCAAAAACGCAAAACAAGACCGAAGAGAAGGATGGGCCAGGACCTAAGAGACGGGTGCCCATATCCGAATCTATCATAGGGGGGGTGTAGCTCACTCAGAGTGCGGGAGGTGAAAAGTGACGATGATTTCCCATGGTGTTGAGATTTCAATCGCCGGAGGTGTAGAGGAGATGGTTCGTGTCAACAGAGAGGCCATTTTTTTTTATCTCATGTATTCATTGTTAAGGTACAAGAACTCGCATGCAGCGCTAGCTATGGCGTAAAGAAAACCTTAATTCCAAGAACAATTCCCCCCCGGACCAAGGAAAAAACCATCACCCCAAGCCCCTCTGGTATGGAACCAACCGCACATCTCGCACATAAGAAGAGCACCCCGCCCGCCAACAGAAAGAAACCAAACAGCCGAAGCAAACTCAGCAACCCCGCAGACAGACAGGACCCCCCGAACATGAAAGCAGGAAGCAACAGGAAAACCTTCTCCGTAGACGCCAGCCACAGAATGAAAAACCCCTAATGGGCAAAAGAGAGTATACCACTATAGAAAAACCACAACCGGTAAGGAACATATATCAAAAGTCGGGCCGACCGAAAAACTGCCAACATAGCAAGGGACCGGACAATTATAATCGACCAAGGCGTTAACATCGGCCAAGGAGGCAGTGCAATACCATGACAGAGCGTAACCGAGGCATGCGACCGTGGCGGAAGGACGCAGGAGCGAGCGGAGCGACCGGGCTGAGAGGAAGCAAACCTTAGTGAGCGAACTCGTAGCTGTAACCGAGCAACGGGACGAAACCAAAGAGGAGGAAAGAGGGGTAGACCCAAGCATCGTAGGAACTATCGGAAACGTGTGCGTGCCTGACAAGGCAGCCTCGAACGAAACGTAATCGAAGAGAGTAGAGAAATCGACCGTAGCCTGGTGAAAAGCTTTCTCTTACTGCGAACTGTGATCCCAGCCGTCTGTAACATGGACGCGAGGGTGTTGCCCAGCGTGCAAATGTTAAGCGAAAGCGCAAAACAAGAGCGAAGAGGAGGATGGGACAGGACCTAAGAAACGGGCGCCCAAGTCCGAGTCTATTATAGGGGGGGGGTGCAGCTCACCAAGAGTGCGGGAGAAGAAAAGTGACGATGATTTCTCATGGTGTTGAGATTTCAATCGCCGGAGGTGTAGAGGAGATGGTTCGTGTCAACAGAGAGGCCATTTTTTTTTTTTTTTTCTTTTTTTTATCTCAATTTTGCATTTTATTCGTACAACTACCGGGAAAAACCAGACATGCAGCGCTAGCTATGGCCAAGAAAAACCCAACGCATCTCTCCCCTCATGGGAACAAAACCGCGCCCCCAAGACCCTATGGTCCGGGCCCAACCGCACATCTCGCCAACCAAAAGTAGCAAATACTCCTAGCGAGCAAGCAGGAAGACGCAGAAAACCCTTCAGAAAGCTCCCATGAACAAACGAAAGGACAACAAAGGAAAGACCACACACGGGGAAAGAATGAAACTCCACTACACAGAAACCTAATAAAGAATAGAACAACATCTCCGTAGGGGCAGCCTAAATAACTTAAAGAAGTCGGCGGCCGACATTACTCCGAGCCCAAGGCATTGACATCGATCGAGGAGGAGGTGCAATACCACGACAGAGCGTAACCGAGGGTGCGACCGTGGACAGCCGCGGGGGGCACAAGGCCGGGTGGTAGAAGGATACCAGCCAAAAAGAGGGGAAGTGTAGCTGTAACCGAGCAACGGGACGAAACCAAGAGGAGAGGAGGAAGGGTAGACCCAAGTATCGTAGGAACTATCGGAAACGTGTGCGTGTCTGACTAGGCAGCCTCGAGCGAAGCGTAATCGAAGAGAGCAGAGAAATCGACCGTAGCCTGGTGAAAAGTTTTCTCTTACTGCGAACCGTGATCCCAGCCGTCTGTAACATGGACGCGAGGGTGTTGCCGACCGTGCAAATGTTAAGCGAGTACGCAAAACAAGAGCGAAGGGAGGAATGGGCCAGGACCTAAGAAACGGGTGCCCAAGTCCGAAACTATTATAGGGGGGGGGTGCAGCTCACTCAGAGTGCGGGAGGTGGAAAGTGACGATGATTTCCCATGGTGTTGAGATTTCAATCGCCGGAGGTGTAGAGGAGATGGTTCGTGACCAACAGAGAGGCCATAAGGGTCCTCTTTTTATACCCGTTCTTCTCATAACCCATGACTCGTCCTTCGCATCAC
>NESQ01000576.1:0-39715 GCA_003070745.1 Tuber borchii | reverse complement strand
CTTCGAAAAAGGGAGCGTAGCAAGAAGCGGGAACAAGGGCGTCAGCCACAGTGAGGGAGACGGCGCCTTTCGGGCTGACCGAGACCATAAAGGACCTTGGGAGATCAGAGCCAGCCTCACGAAGAACAGCAGCAGCGATGTCCGGGAAGCGAACGCGAATGGAGGATTCCTGGGGTGGGGACAATGGGTCCAGGGGGCGAAAAAACCTTCTAGCAGCGCTGGGGAGAAGAGCAGGACCATTCGGGGAGGCATCCTGTGCGGCCGTCGCGACTTTGTTAGCAGAGGTGCTGTTGGGGGAATTCTTACCATTTGCCTTGGATTTGGCCTTGTTGGCTCTAACCGCGAAGTTAAACTCAGAGGTACCACCGTGAATGACCTGGGCGTATGATTTTGCTTGGGGAGGGGCAGGAGGAGGGGGGGGCAGGCCTCGGGGGAGGGAGCGAAGAGGAAGAGCCAGAGGGGTCAGGGTGAGCGAGAGGGGCGTGTGGGGGAGGTGCGCGAGCCCCTTCTGTGGGGCCATTGCGGTAGGGGTGGCGGCCATCCTGTGTGATAGGTCCCGGATGGCATCCCGGACTTCACGGAGTTGCTCGTTAGGGGAAGAATTAGCGACCTGAGACTGAAGGTCGTGGACTGATGATCGGAGCTCCTCCAGCTGGGACCCGAGTGAGTTAACCGCGTGGAGGGAGGCACACAGCAGGGGGAGAAGGGAGCTTTCGCCAATCGAGAGAGTTGTCACATTCCTGAGGGGTCAGAGAAGGCAATTGCTGGGAGGTGAAGCTGATGAGAGAGCGGGTTCGCGAGAAAAGCGAAGCCAGAAAGTGGGCTTCAGAGGAGATCTCAGAGGTAGAAGGGGTGACAGAGGAGGGCCCAGAATGGGGCTGGAAGAGCGAGATGGGGGGCCCAAGGGGCACTATGGCTGGTTCGGGGGGGCGTGAAGCCCGACGTAAGTAGAAAAAGGGTGAGGGTGGGGATCGTGACTAGAAACTGGCGTGTTGTGAAAGCTATAGTCAGGAAAATAGAGGGCGGAGTGTGCCCAAGGTAGGGTAATTCTTTTTTTTTTTTTTTTTTTTTTTTTTTTATATCATGTATTCATTGTTAAGGTACAAGAACTCGCATGCAGCGCTAGCTATGGCGTAAAGAAAACCTTAATCCCAAAACCAATAACAAAATAAAACCTCAAACAAACATCTCCAAGCTGTGTCAAGTACTCGACACGATACCAACATACGGAATTCAATAGCACGAAAAATCAAACAAGCCCAAGCTCAACACGAAAAATCCTGAAACAAAAGTAAACTTAACATAAAACCTAACATTTTAAGTCACGTAGGACGCAGAGGAGATGACTCGAAAAAACCCCTAGCAGCCGGGGAGGAAGGAAAAACCATAGAAACCGGTGACGACATCACAAAGGTAGCCATTGTGGGAGGAAAATTGGTGCACGTCTCATCGATGTAGGAGGCGAGCCCTAGAAGGAGGTGGGCGGAGGACCAAAGTGGGGAGTCAGCCCCTACGGAGGGCACGCCTTGGAGGTGGCGGGCTCTGGATTCGGCTTTGGCTTCGCAGCGAAGGACGGCGTGGCTGAAAGTCTCATCCTCCTCCCCACAGAGGGGCAGAGGGGCGAGAGATCAGGTTGTGACCAGGAGGGTGGGCGGCCAGGTAGCTCTTCTGGGCCCTCATTTGGTGAATTCGACCAGCCATGAACTTTCCTAAGCCCATGAAAGGGTGTGGAGTTGTGCCGAGAGGGAAAACATAGTAGGGCGGTGGCGGGGCGACCTCCTCCCACGACTGTATCATCATGGCTCGGGCCCTGCGTTGGAGTACGGTGTATGAGGCCCTCATCAGGGATTCCGGGGGGAGAGATGGGAGGTCCGGCAGCAAGGACGAGCCCAGAAGGGGGAGTGGGGAGACCCCTTCGATAAGGGGAAGGACGAGGTGAGCGAGAGCGTCGACCGGAAGGTGCGTTCTGACAGGGGTTTTCTTTCGGGGGTGGACCAAAGGAGGGGCCTGACATTAGGGTCAAGGCCAGAGCAGAGAGCCCTTAGGTTCTCAGCACACCGATCGGGAAGGGCCGAAGGGAAGGACGAGTGGAGGCGGGCAGCCGCGGGTTGATAGTGGGGGGGAGCAACAGAGTCGAAGGGCCGCCATGCGGCGTTTGTGCGCGAGGAGAACCGAGAGGGGAGGGAGAGCAGCTTCCGCAGCAAGGATGGTGGTAGGTGTGGCCCTGAAACAGTTTGTGACCCATCTCTGGACGTGGTGCCAGTGGGTGTTCATTCTGTGGAGCAGCCCTTTGGTTGGAACGAAGAGGTCGGCCCCATAGGAGAGAATGGGGAAGATTAGCGAGTATGCCAATTTATGACAGAGATGCGGAGAGACCCCGGAGCCCGGGCCCGACATTCTCCTAACGGCCGCGAAGGCAGCTTGAGAAAGGGCGAGGCGGCGAGAGAAATGAGCGGTGGTCGAAACATTGGGGAGAAACCAGTAGCCCAGCCAACGAAGCTGAGCAGCGGGGAAAAAAACCTGACCGTCCAGGGCAATGGGAGGGGTCTTGGGTCACTCGGGAGGTCCCTCTGATGAGGGGTGCGCCAGTGAATGAGTTCCGTCTTGGGAATGGAGAACCCAACCTTGACAGCTGTGGCCTTGGCCTTCATGACACCGAAGGTCCTTTGAAGCAGCCTAACGTTGGTACGGTATGAAGAAGAAGCAACAGTAATAGAAAAATCATCAACATAGGACAAAATAACCCCTCTGGGGACTGTCACATGTAAACAAGAAACATAAATAACAAATAACAATGGAGAAATCGGGGACCCTTGAGGAGTACCGACGGTGACAGAAGAAAAAATCTTAGGAGAACCCTGAAACAACAAACAACACCTTCTGTCAGTTAAAAAGGAAAACACCCAGGAAATTAAATAACGGTTGACCATCTTCCTACGAAGGAGGGAGCAGAGAATAACGGCATCGACATTGTCAAAACCACCTTTGATATCCAAAAAAGGGAGGAAACTTTTCTGCGGGACCTCTGCAGGGTGCGGACGGAGTCAACCATAGCCGTGCAGGCATCGAAGGAGGAGAGGGTTGGGAGGGAGCCACACTGATTGGTGGACAAGAGCCCTTGAAATCGGGCGACGGCGGAAAGACGGGAGGCAACGATCCTCTCGAGGATTTTGGAAACAGTTTCAAGAAGAACAATGATGCGAAAAGAAGTGGGGGAGTCGTAGGAGGCCTTGCCTGGCTTGTCGAGGACTACACCATGTGCCCGCTTGAGGGAGGCGGGGTGGTGCCCATATAGTAGAAGCGGGGCCAGGAGGGAGGTAAGGATGTGCGGGCAGGCTTTGTGAAGGGCCTTCCACACGGAGTAGGGAATAGTATCTGGCCCAGGAGCGGAGGACGGAGAGCACTTGGAGAGAGGCGGCAACCTCTTCTGCTGTGAGGGTCGGGGAGTCGCCGAAGGCTGAGAGGTTGGCGGGGAGGGAGGGCGTGGGGCGAGCCGGAAAGAAATGTGCGAGAAGCGAGTCGTTGATGTCCGACGGAGTCATAGCGTCGGGGAAGGATGGAAAGCGCGAGACGGGACGGCCCAGTGAGAATTTCTTAACTGTCCATATGGAGCGTGGGGTGGCTTCGGCAAGAAGGGATCTCCAGTGGGAGTTTTTAGCGTTTTTGATCGCCCTGAAATACCCGTTTTTGGAGAGCTTTGCAGTCATCCTATCCTGAGTGGAGAGGGAGGCCCTTGCTTTTCGAGACGCGGAGTGATATTCGCGGCGGAGGATTGAGAGTAGCGGAGACCACCATGGTTTGGATCTACTGGAGGGTCGAGAGAGCGGGGTGTGGCTGATCAGGAGCGAGGTGACCGTGCACAAGGTAGAGGAAGACCACCTCACATATATCCTGCGAACAGGAACCGGTCGGACGGACGGCCGCGACGTATTTGGTGTTACAAGATCGGTCATCTTGACTGTGGGTTTTGGTAAGGGGACACAACTCCGGCGGCGACCAGTGTTGACCTAGCGGTCCAACGTCGGGGCCGGAGGGGGGTGAGTTGTATTTTTCCAAAGGAGATTCCTGCGCAAGGTAGGGTAACTTGTCCCTAATAATGTACCGGAGAGCTCTGTGCCCAACACTCTTTCACTCCCTCTACCTCCGAGATCTCCTCTGAGGCCCACTTTCTGGCTTCGCTTTTCTCGCGGACCCGTTCCCTCATCAGCTTCACTCCTGAACAATTGCCTTCTTTGACCCCTCAAGAATGCGACAACCTCTCAATCGGCGAAAGCGCCCTCCTCCCCATGCTGTGTGCCTCCCTCCACGCTGTCAACTCACTTGGCTCCCAATTGGAGGAGCTCCGCTCATCAGTCCATGACCTGCAGTCCCAGGTCGCTAACTCCTCCCCCAACGAGCAACTCCGCGAAGTCCGGGATCCTATTTGCTACCTGTCACACGGATGGTCGCCATACCTTCAGCTGGGCCCCACAGAAAGGGGCTCGCCCCCTCCCCCACCTCCTTCTCACTCTCACCCCGGCCCCTGGCCCTCCCTCCTCGCTCCCTCCTCCCAAACCTGCCCCCCCCCTCCACGTCCCCCTCCAATCAAAATCTTACGCCCAGGTTCATCCACGGTGGCACCTCTGAGTTTAATGCCGCGGTTAGAGCCATAAGGCCAAATCCAAAGCAAAGGGTAAGAATTCCCCCCCTGGCACCTCTGCTAAAAAGTCGCGATCGTCGCGCAGGACGCCTCCCCAAAGGGTCCCGCCCCTCTCCCCAGCGCCGCCAGAAGGTTTTTCGCTCCTAGCTCGACCCATGCCCCCACCCAGCAATCCTCAATTCCGTTCGCTTCCCTGATATCGCTGCCTCCGTCCTACGGGAAGCTGGCTCCGATCTCCCAAGGTCCTTCAGAGTCTCGGTCAGCCCAAAGGCGCCGTCTCCCTCACTGTGGCTGATCCCCTTGTCCCCACGTCTTGTACGCCCCCTTTTTTGACGCCTTCGCCGCGAGGCTCAACCAGTCCTTCCCGGTTAACAATAACCCCTGGGAACACTTCCACTACGCTCCCACTGACGTTCAGTTTGCCATCCATGGTATTCCCATGGACGCCCACCCTGACACGGATGAGGACTTCACCCTCTACTACGTGCTGGCGTTGACAAAGCCAAGAATCTGATAATCACCCGCTCCCGATTTCTCAATGCTGACCGTGAAGCTAGAAACCAACGGTAAAAAAGCTTCTCTGTTGTCGTCCATGTCCCAGCAGATCTGGCATGGCGCATGACCGATCCTCCCCGCATCCTCCTCTTTGGCGACAACCGTGAAGTCAAAAGGCCTATACTCCTCTAACGCCCAAAGCCAGTGCTTTCAATTGCTGGAAGTTCGGGCATCTAAAACCTCTGTGCAAGGAATCAACCGTTTGCCAACTCTGCGGCGGCCCTCACTCCAAGGCCGACCACCGCTGCTCCAACCCCACCTGCCCCAAGGAGGGCAACCTTCGCCCCATCCTCGGCTGCTGCATAGCCTCCCCGGCCAAGTGCCCAAACTGCCATGGCCCTCACTCCGCCAGGGACAGAGACTGCCCCGAACGCCCCCTCTTAGCCCACCCTGCAGGCCCATCCGGCGACTCCGACGCCATGGATACCTCTGACACAGCTCCCCCCCCTCCTCCCAGACCCAGTGCCAGCACCCCACAATCCAGGCCTATCCCGGGGGCCGACCCCTCATCACCCCAAAACCGATGCCGTCCTTTTCGTCATACCGTCCTCCCTCAGGACTGGCCGCCCACTCCCGATGTGGACCCCAGCCCCTCCCTGCCCCTAGAGACACTTCGGCCTCGCGCCGGTAATGTCTAACACCCGCTGATAATCTGAGGGGGCCCGCCCCCCTCCGCTCTTCATCTTGTTCAACACAACTGCTTAGGGAGCTGGAATGTGTTTCTTTCTTTGTTTAATTCTTTTGCGGATTTCCCAATTACCGGCCATTGTGGCCCTACAAGACCCCCTTTTGGAAGGGTCGCCTTCCATCTTTTCAAGGTTTGATAGTTATTTTCCTTCTTCGCCATCCCCTAAACCCAAAGTTGCTTTTTATGTTTCATTGGCTTTTCAGAAAGAAGTCTCGGTCCTCCCCAGCTCTGTGGAGAGGAATGATGTGTTTTCACTTGATGTGTTTGCAAATGACTTGTTTGGTGTTGGTTTTCCTTCCTTTCGTATTTTGAATTTGTATAATCTTCCGGGCAAATGGAAGGTGACGTTTCTGTGTCCCCTCTGTTGCTTTTCCTCCCTCGGTACTTCCCCTCCTCGTGGTGGGGGATTTAATTACATCATCCTCTTGCCGACCCCTCTCCGCCACTCCGCGCAGGAGCTGGCTGTGTCCTTTCCTTTTTTCAAAGAGCCTCGGAACAGGGTTCTCCCTGTGAATACCCCGGGGGTTTCACAAGGTTTCCCCTTGGTGGCTCTGCCAGACCCTCTGTTATTGATTTTGCTTTTTCTTCTTCGCTGTTGCTTTGTTCAAAGTTGGGACACGCTTTTACCCTCCACCGGCTCAGACCATGTTCCTATTCTATCATTTGCAGCACCCAAACTGCACCCTCCTCCCCCTGCCCCCAATTGGTTTTAACGGATTGGTCGTCCCTTTCTCCCCTCCTTGATGTTCTTTCCTTTCCTCCCCCTCCGACAAACCCCCCCCGCTCGCCCTCGAGGCTTGGTTTGACTGCGCCCTCGATCAGTCACCTCGCTCTTGATCAGCACACCCCGCTCTCTCGTCCTTCCAACAGATCCAAACCGTGGTGGACCCACTACTCAATCCTCCGTCGCGAATATCACTCCGCATCCCGAAGGCCAGGGCCTCCCTCTCCGCTCAAGATAGGCCACGGCTAAGCTCTCCAAGAATGGGTACTTCAAAGCAATCAAAAACGCTAAGAGTTCTCACTGGAGATCCCTCCTGGCTGATGCCACACCACGCTCCATATGGACAGTCAAGAAATTCTCGCTGGGACCCGTTTCGCGGTTTCCATCTTTCCCCGACGCCGTCACCCTGGACATCAACTCCTCTCTTCTTGCTCACTTTTTCCCGACCCATCCCCCCCTCTGCCTGCCAACCTCTCCGCCTTCAGCGACGCCCCGACCCTCACTGCAGAGGAGGTCGCCGCTGCCCTCTCCAAGTGCTCCCGTCCTCCGCCCTGGGCCAGACACTATTCCCTACTCCGTGTGGAAGGCCCTCCAAAAGCCTGCCCACACGTCTTAACCACCTTGCTGGCCCCGCTCCTGCTGTATGGCCACCACCCTGCCTCCCTCAAACGGGCACACGGTGTGTCCTCGACAAGCCGGGGAAGGCCTCCTACGACTCGCCTGCTTCCTTTCGCATTATTGTTCTTTTAGAAACTGTTTCCAAATCCTTGAGAGGATCGTTGCATCCCGCCTCTCTGCTGTCGCTCGCTTCCAAGGACTGATCCCCCAACCAGTGTGGCTCCCTCCCAACCCTCTCCTCCTTCGATGCCTGCACGCGATGGTTGACTCTGTCCGTACGTGCAGAGGTCACGAAGGAAAGTTTCCTCCCTGTTTCTCGACATCAAAGGTGGTTTTGACAATGTCGACGCCTCTATCCTGTGCTCCCTCCTCCGCAGAAAGGGGTTAACGTTATTTGATTTCTTGGGTGTTTTCCTTTTTAACTGATAGACAGGTGCTGTTTGTTGTTTCAAGGTTCTCCCAAGGTTTTTTCTCCGTACCGTTGGTACCCCCAAGGGTCCCCTATTTCTCCTTTGTTGTTTGTTATTTATGTTTCTTGTTTGCATGTGGCAGTACCCAGAGGGGTGATTTTGTCGTATGTTGATGATTTTTCTGTTACTGTAGCTTCTTCTTCTTACCGCACCAATGTTAGGCTGCTTCAGAGGACCTTTGGTGTTTTGAAGGCCAAAGCCACCGTCAGGGTTGGCTTTCTATTCCCAAGACGGAACTTATGCATTGGCACCCCCCACCAGAGGGACCGCCCGGGGACCCAATCCCCTCCTATTGCCCTGGATGGCCAGGTGTTCTTTCCCGCCACCCAGCTCCGCTGGCTGGGTACTGGTTTCTTCCTAATCTTTCAACCACCGCCCACTTCTCCCGACGCCTCGCCCTCTCCCAAGCCGCCTTTTCGGCCGTTAGGAGGATGTCGGGCTCGCAGGTCTGGAGTCTCCCCTCACCTATGCCACAAGCTGGCATACTCGCTTATTTTCCCTATCCTCTCATATGGGGCTGACCTCTTTGTCCCTACCAAGGGGCTCCTTCACAGGATGGACATCCACTGGCATCACGTTCAGAGATGGGTCACGAACTGCTTTAGGGCCACTCCCACCACCATTCTAGCCGCGGAAGGCCGCGCTCCCCCCCTCTCGGTACTTTTCCCTCACAAGCGCCGCATGGCAGCCCTGCGCCTCTGTTGCTCTCCTCCCTCCATCAACCCGGCGGCTGCCCCCTTCACTCGTCTTTCCTCGCCCTTACCAACCGATCTGCAGAGAACCTAGGGCTCTATGCGTGGGCCTCGACCCCAACGTCAGGCCCCTTCTTTGGTCTACTCCCGAAAGAAAACCCCCAGTTAGAACCCACCTCCCAGTTGACGCCCGGTCATCTTATCCTTCCTCTCACTGAGGGTATGTCGCCCCTCCCCCTGCTGGGCTCGGCATTGCTGCCGGATCTCCCGCCCCTCCCCTCGGAACCCCTGATGCGGGCCTCCTACTCTCACTCCAAGCAGGGCGCGCCATGATGCTGGACTCGTGGAAAGCCAACGCTCCGCCCCGGTTTACTATTCTTTTCCCCTCACCACGACCCGCACCGTTCATGGGCCTAGGCAAGTTCATGGCCGGTCGTATTCATCAAATGCGGGCCCAGAAAAGCTATCTGGCTGCCCACCCCACCTGGTCCAACCTGATCTCTCCCCTCTGCTCCCTGTGTGGCGAAGAGAACGAGACTTTCAGCCACGCCGTCCTCCGTTGCGAAGCCAAAAGTATCCCTAGAGCTCACCACCTCCAAGGTGTGCTCTCGTTGGAGCTAACGCCCCACTTTGGTCCTCCGCCCACCTCCTCCTAGGGCTAGCCTCCTACATCAATGAGACTTGCACAAACTTCCCTCCCTCCATGGCCTCTACGAGCTGTCGTCCCCCGTTTCAATGGTTTTTCCTTCTTCCCCGGCAGCTAGGGGTTTTCGAGTCATCTCCTTTACGCCTACTTGATTTAAAAATGTTTGGTTTTAGTTTGGCTATACTTTTGTTTTTATGATTTTTCTTTTGAGTTTATGTTACTTTGATTTTTCTTGCTGTTGAATTCCGTATGTTGGTATCGTGTCGAGTACTTGACACAGTTTGGAGATGTTTGTTTGAGGTTTTACTTTGTTATTGGTTTTTGGGATTAAGGTTTTCTTTACGCCATAGCTAGTGCTGCATGCGAGTTCTTGTACCTTAACAATGAATACATGATATAAAAAAAAAAAAAAAAAAAGAAAAAAACCCTCTACCTTATGCAACACACTCCGCGCCCTCTATTTCCTGACCATAGCTTTTACAACACCACAGTTTCTAGTGCACGATCCCCACCCTCACCCAACTTTCTACTTACGTCGGGCTTCAAGCCCCTTCGACCCGCCATGGAACCTCTCAGCACCCCCATCTCGCTCTTTCAGCCCCAGCAAGGGCCCTCCTTGGTCACTCCCTCTACCTCCGAGATCTCCTCTGAGGCCCGCTTCCTGGCCTCGCTTTTCTCGCAGACCCGTTCCCTCATCAGCTTCACTCCTGAACAATTGCCTTCTCTGACCCCTCAGGAATGCGACAACCTCTCGATCGGCGAAAGCTCCCTCCTCCCCATGTTGTGTGCCTCCCTCCACGCTGTCAACTCACTCGGCTCCCAATTGGAGAGCTCCGCTCATCTGTCCATGACCTGCAGTCCCAGGTCGCTAACTCCTCCCCTAACGAGCAACTCCGTGAAGTCCGGGACGCTATCCGGACCTGTCTCACAGGATGGTCGCTACACCTTCAGCTGGGGCCCACAGAAAGGGGCTTGCCCCCCCCCCATCTCCTTCTCACTCTCACCCGGCCCCTATGGCCCTCCCTCCTCGCTCCCTCCTCCAAACCTGCCCCCCCCCATGGCCCCCTCCAACCAAAATCTTACGCCCAGGTCATTCACGGTGGCACCTCTGAGTTTAATGCTGGGTTAGAGCCAATAAGGCCAAATCCAAAGCAAAGGGCAAGAATTCCCCCCTGGCACCTCTGCTAACAAAGTCGCTATCGTCGCGCAGGACGCCTCCCCAAAGGGTCCCGCCCCTCTCCCCAGCGCTGCCAGAAGGTTTTTCGCTCCTCGCTCGACCCATTGCCCCACCTCAGAATCCTCAATTCGCGTTCGCTTCCCCGATATCGCTGCCTCCGTCCTTCGGGAAGCTGGCTCCGATCTCCCAAGGTCCTTTAGAGTCTCGGTCAGCCCAAAAGGCGCCGTCTCCCTCACTGTGGCTGATCCCCTTCTCCCACTTCTTGCTACGCCCCCTTTTTTGACGCCTTCGCCACGAGGCTCAACCAGTCCTTCCCGGTTAACAATAACCCCTGGGAACACTTCCGCTACGCTCCCACCGATGTTCAGTTCGCCATCCATGGTATTCCCATGGACGCCCATCATGACACGGATGAGGAGCTTCACCCTCTACTCCGTGCTGGCGTTGACAACGCCAAGAATCTGATAATCACCCGCTCCCGTTTCCTCAATGCTGACCGTGAAGCTAGAACCAACGGTAAAAAAGCCTTCTCTGTTGTCGTTCATGTCCCAGCAGATCCGGCATGGCGCATGACCGATCCTCCCCGCATCCTCCTCTTTGGCGACAACCATGAAGTCAAAAGGGCCTACTCCTCTAACGCCCAAAGCCAGTGCTTCAACTGCTGGAAGTTCGGGCATCTAAAACCTCTGTGCAAGGAATCAACCGTTTTGCCAACTCTGCGGCGGCCCTCACTCCAAGGCCGACCACCGCTGCTCCAACCCCACCTGCCCCAAGGAGGGCAACCTTCGCCCCATCCTCGGCTGCTGCATTGCCTCCCCGGCCAAGTGCCCAAACTGCCATGGCCCCACTCCGCCAGGGACAGAGACTGCCCCGAACGCCCCCTCGCTTAGCCCCACCCTGCAGACCCATCCGGCGACTCCGACGCCATGGATACCTCTGACACAGCTCCCCCCCTCCTCCCCAGACCCAGTGCTCAGCACCCCACAATCCAGGCCTATCCCTTCGGGGGCCGATCCCCTCATCACCCCAAACCGATGCCGTCCTTTTCATCATACCGTCCTCCCTCAAGGTCTGGCCGCCCCTCCCCGATGTGGACCCCAGCCCCTCCCCCGCCCCCAGAGACACTTCGGCCTCGCGCCGGTAGATGTCTAACACCCCGCCTGATAACCTGAGGGGGCCGGCCCCTCCGCTCGCTTCATCTTGTTCAACACAACTGCTTAGGGAGCTGGAATGTGTTTCTTTCTTGTTTAATTCTTTGCGATTCCCCCAACTACCCGGCCATCGTGGCCCTACAAGACCCCCCTTTTGGAAGGGCCGCCTTCCATCTTTTCAAGGTTTGATAGTTATTTTCCCTTCTTCGCCATCCCCTAAACCCAAAGTTGCTTTTTATGTTTCATTGGCTTTTCAGAAAGAAGTCTCGGTCCTCCCCAGCTCTCTGGAGAGGAATGATGTGTTTTCACTTGATGTGTTTGCAAATGACTTGTTTGGTGTTGGTTTTCCTTCCTTTCGTATTTTGAATTTGTATATCTCCCGGGAAATGGAAGGGTGACGTTTCTGTGTCCCCTTCTGTTGCTTTCCTCCTTCGGCTTCCCCTTCTTGTGGGGGGACTTAATCTACATCATCCTCTTGCCGACCCCTCTCGCCGCCACTCCACGGAGGAACTGGCTGGTCTTTTCCTTTTTTTCAAAGTGCCTCGGAACAGGGTTTCTCCCTGTTGAATACCCCGAGGGGTTTTCACAAGGTTTCCCCTTGGTGGCTCTGCCAGACCCTCTGTTATTGTTTTGCTTTTTCTTCTTCGCTGTTGCGCCCGTTTGTTCAAAGTGGGACACGCTTTACCCTCCACCGGTCAGACCATGTTCCGATTTCTATTTTTTTGCAGCATCCCAAATGCACCCTCCTCCCCTGCCCCAATTGGTTGTTAACGGATTGGCGTCTCTTTCTCCCCTCCTTGATGTTCTTTCCTTTCCTCCCCCTCCGACAAACCCCCCCCGCTCTGCCCTCCAGGTTTGGTTTGACTGCGCCCTCCGATCAGTCACCTCGCTCTTGATCAGTCACACCCCGCTCTCTCGTCCTTCCAACAGATCCAAACCGTGGTGGACCCCGACTCTCAATCCTCCGTCGCGAATATCACTCCGCATCCCGCAAGGCCAGGGCCTCCCTCTCCGCTCAACAGGGCCACGGCTAAGCTCTCTAAGAATGGGTACTTGAAAGCAATCAAAAACGCTAAGAATTCTCACTGGAGATCCCTCCTGGCTGATGCCACACCACGCTCCATACGGACAGTCAAGAAATTGTCGCTGGGACGTCCCGTCTCGCAGTTTCCATCCTCCCCCGACGCCATTCACCCCATCGGACATCAACTCCTCTCTTCTTGCTCACTTTTTCCCGACCAGCCCACCCCCTCTGTGCTGCCAACCTCTCCCCCTTCAGCGACGCCCCGTCCCTCACTGCAGAGGAGGTCGCCGCTGCCCTCTCCAAGTGCTCTCAGTCCTCCTCTCCTGGACCAGACACTATTCCCTACTCTGTGGGGATGGCCCTTCACAAAGCCTGCCCACACAATCTTAACCACCCTGCTGGCCCCGCCTCCTGCTGTATGGCCACCACCCTGCCTCCCTTAAACGGGCACATTGTGTGGTCCTCGACAAGCCGGGGAAGGCCTCCTACGACTCGCCTGCTTCCTTCCGCATTATTGTTCTCTAGAAACTGTCTCCAAAATCCTTGAGAGGATCGTTGCAACCCGCCTCTCTGCGGTCGCTCGCTTCCAAGGACTGCTATCCCCCAACCAATGTGGCTCCCACCCAACCCTCTCCTCCTTCGATGCCTGCACCGCGTTGGTTGACTCTGTCAGTACGCTGCAGAGGTCACGAAGGAAAGTTTCCTCCCTGTTTCTCGACATCAAAGGTGGATTTGACAATGTCGACGCTTCTATCCTATGCTCCCTCCTCCGCAGAAAGGGGGTTAACCGTTATTTGATTTCTTGGGTGTTTTCCTTTTTAACTGATAGACGGTGTTGTTTGTTGTTTCAAGGTGCTCCCAAGGTTTTTTCTTCTGTAACCGTTGGTACCCCTCAGGGGTCCCTTATTTCTCCTTTGTTGTTTGTTATTTATCTTTCTTGTTTGCATGTGGCAGTACCAGAGGGGTGATTCTGTCTTATGTCGATAATTTTTCTGTTACTATAGCTTCTTCTTCTTACCGCACCAATGTTAGGCTGCTTCAGAGGACCTTTGGTGTTATGAAGGCCAAGGCCACCGCTGTCAGAGTTGGCTTCTCTATCCCCAAGACGGAACTTATGCATTGGCGCACACCCCACCAGAGGGACCGCCTGGGCGACCCCAGTCCCCCTCCTATTGCCCTGGATGGCCAGGTTTACTTTCCCGCAACCAAGCTTCACTGGCTGGGCTACTGGTTTCTACCTAACCTTTCGACTACTGCTCATTTCTCCCGTCGGCTGGCCCTCTCCCAAGCTGCCTTCTCGGCCGTTAGGAGGATGTCGGGCTCAGGTTCTGGAGTCTCCCCTCACCTATGCCACAAGCTGCCATACTCGCTTATTTTTCTTATCCTCTCATATGGGGCCGACCTCTTTGTCCCTACTAAAGGGCTCCTTCACAGGATGGACATCCACTGGCATCACGTTCAGAGATGGGTCACGAACTGCTTTAGGGCCACTCCCACCACCATTCTTGCCGCGGAAGCCGCGCTCCCCCCCCTCTCGGTACTTTTCCCTCAGAAGCGCCGCATGGCGGCCCTGCGCCTCTTTTGCTCTCCTGCCTCCCTCACCCGGCGGCTGCCCGCCTTCACTTGTCTTTCCCTTCGGCCCTTACCATCCGATCTGCTGAGAACCTTAGGGCTCTATGCGTGGGCCTTGACCCCAATGTCAGGCCCCTTCTTTGGTCTACTCCCGAACGAAAACCCCCAGTTAGAACCACCTCCCAGTGGACGCCCTGGCTCATCTTATCCTTTCTCTCACTGAGGGTATGTCGCCCCTCCCCCTGCTGGGCTCGGCCTTACTGCCGGATCTCCCACCCCTCCCCTCGGAACCCCTGATGCAGGCCTCCTATTCCTTCCTCCAACACAGGGCGCACGCCATGATGCTTGACTCGTGGAAAGCCATCGCGCCGCCACCGGGTTACTATCTTTTTCCCCAAACCATGTCTCCGCACCCGTTCATGGGCCTAGGCAAGTTCATGGCCGGCCGTATTCATCAAATGCGGGCCCAGAAATGCTATCTGGCTGCTCACCCCACCTGGTCCCAACCTGATCTCTCCCCCCTCTGCTCCCTGTGTGGCGAAGAGAACGAGACTTTCAGCCACGCCGTCCTCCGTTGCGAAGCCAAAAGTATCCCTAGAGCCCACCACCTCCAAGGTGTCCTCTCGGTTGGAGCTGACGCCCACTTTGGTCCTCCGCCCACCTCCTCCTAGGGCTAGCCTCCTACATCAATGAGACTTGCACCAACTTCCCTCCCTCCATGGCCGTCTACGAGCTGTCGTCCCCCGTTTCAATGGTTTTTCCTTCTTCCCCGGCAGTTAGGGGATTTTTCGAGTCATCTCCTTTACGCCCTACTTGATTTAAAATGTTGGTTTTATTTCGGCTATACTTTTGTGTTGTATGATTTTTCTTATTGAGTTTATGTTACTTTAAATCTTCTTGTTGTTGAATTCCATATGTTGGTAACGTGTCGAGTACTTGACACAGTTTGGAGACGTTTGTTTGAGGTTTTTATTTTGTTATTGGTTTTTGGGATTAAGGTTTTCTTTACGCCATAGCTAGCGCTGCATCCGAGTTCTTGTACCTTAAGTATGAATACATGATATAAAAAAAAGAAAAAAGAAATGAAAAAACCCTCTACCTTATGCAACACGAACCATCTCCTCTACACCTCACGAACCATCTCCTCTACAGCTCCGGCGATTGAAATCTCAACACCATGAGAAATGATCGTCACTTTTCTCCTCCCGCACTCTGAGTGAGCTGCACCTCCCCCCCTATGATAGTCTCGGACATGGGCACCCGTTTCTTAGGTCCTGGCCCATTCTTCTCTCCGCTCTTGTTTTGCGTTCTCGCTTGACATTTGCACGGTCGGCCACATCCTCGCGTCCATGTTACAGACGGCTGGGATCAGGGTTTGCAGTAAGAGAAAACTTTTCAGCAGGCTACGGTCGATTTCTCTACTCTCTTTCGATTACGTTTCGCTCGTGGCTGCCTAGTCAGACATGCACACGTTTCCGATAGTTCCTACAATACTTGGGTCTACCCTTCCCTGTCTCCTCTTGGCTTCGTCCCGTTGCTTGGTTACAGCTAATCTTCCCCTCTTTTTGGCTGGTACCCTACTACCACTCGGCCTTGTGCCCACCGCGGCTGTCCACGGTCGCTTCCTCAGTTACGCTCGGTCGTGGTATTGCACCGCCTCCTCGGTTGATGTTAACGCCTTGGGCCCGGAGTAATGTCTGTCGCCGACTTCTTTAAGTTATTTAGGCTGCCCCTACGGAGATGTTCTTCTATTCTTTTTTAGGTTGCTGAGTAGTGGAGTTTCCCTCATTTCCCGCCTGTGCGGGCTTTCTTTTGTAAACCTTTCGTATGTTCAGGGGAGCTTCTGAAGGGTTTTCTGCGTCTTCCTGCTTGCTCGCTGAGAGTCTTTTATTGTACTTTTTTGAGGGCAAGATGTGCGGTTGGGCCCGTACCATAGGGTCTTGGGGGCGTGGCTTTGATCCCATGAGGGAGAGATGCGAAGGTTTTTCTTGGCCATAGCTAGCGCTGCATGTCTGGTTTTTCCTGGTAGTTGTACGAATAAAATGCAAAACTGAGACAAAAACAAAAAGAAAAAAAGAAAAAAAAACCTCTACCTTATGCAAGTGGAAGCATCCGAATCGGACGACGTCGCATAAAGTTACAAGCCCTCAAAGACATTGGATCAACAAGTGGTCATTAAGTAACGGGACGAGAACTGTGTGAAAGTTAGACACTTCAGTCTGGAAAGTCGCCCAGTACTAGAAGAATAGTCTATACCCAGGAAGGGGGTCGGGGAACCCCAAACGGACCTGTTAGCATAAGACCGATAACTATGTTCTTAACCATTGGTTCAATTCATAGTCAAAAGTCGTATAATGCCGGTAGACGAAACCACAAGACGCACATGCAGTTTGGTTTCCGACGGAGCTAACAAAAGAAGACTGGCCATCTTCGGTTCAGCGGGTAGTCTGTCTGCGTTAGCAAACGTCGGTGATTATTCGTAAGTTCATTCGCTTAAGATAAAAGATCGTAGGGACACTACGAGAGGTGTCCACACCATCGTAGAATAAAAGTTCTTACGTGTCTACAAGTCGCGTATGGCTGCAGAGGTTTTCCGGGTCAGAAAGTGTTCGCACTTCTGTTGAAGTCGGTGAAAAGAGTAGAAGGTACTTAGTTAGGTTGAAAGATTATATAACCCGCGAACACCCAAACGCGGAATATAAATATCGAGGTGTCTTCGCAGCTTATATAGACAACTGGGAACGGAGAAGAGACCTTAACAATATATAGACGTTACTACTTTAAAAATTCTTATCGCACGATTACTTTTACCTTACAACCATTCGTCTGCCTAGACGACACTCTCCCAACACTTGTTAGCGATTCGGGCCATAGCGTGATAAATCTCTATCCATTACGCTACCCCCATAACACTTGAGGGAGGACCGTAGGACGAAAAGGAGGGCATCGGTTTTGGAGTGATGAGGGGATCGGTCCCAGAAGGGATAGGCCTAGATTGAGAGGTGCTGGGCACCGGGTCTTGGGAAGGAGGAGGGGGGGCTATGTCGGTGGTGTCCATGGCGTCGGAGTCGCCGGGTTGGCCTCCAGTGGTGGGGCTGACGAGGGGGCGTTCGTGGCAGTCTCTGTCCCTGGCGGAGTGAGGGCCATGGCAGTTTGGGCACCTGGCTGGGGAGGCTATGCAGCAGCCGAGGATGGGGCGAAGGTTGCCCTCTTTGGGCCAAGTGGGGTTGGAGCAGCGGTGATCGGCCTTGGAGTGAGGGCCGCCACAGAGTTGGCAGACAGTTGATTCCTTGGACAGAGGTTTTAGGTGCCCGAACTTTCAGCAATTGAAACACTGGCTTTGGGCGTTAGAGGAGTAGGCCCTTTTGACTGCGCGATTGTCGCCAAAGAGGAGGATGGGGGGATGATCTGTCATGCGCCATGCTAAGTCCGCTGGGACATGGACGAAGACTGAGAAGGCTTTTTTCCCATTGGATCTGGCCTATTTGTCAGCATTTAGGAATCGGGAACCGGTGATTATCAGATTCTTAGTGTTGTCCACGCCGGCGAGAAGTAGGGGGTGAAGTTCCTCATCTGTATCAGGATGGGCGTCCATGGGTAGACCATGGATGGCAAAGTGGACGTCAGTTGGGGCGTAGCGGAAGTGTTCCCAGGGGTTGTTGTTGACCGGGAAAGACTGGTTTAGCCTTGCGGCGAAGGCGTCAAAGCAGGGGGCGTAGCAGGAAGCAGGGACGAGGGGATCAGCCATGGTGAGAGAGACGGCGCCCTTCAGGCTGACCGAGAGTCTAAAGGACTTTGGAGGATCAGAGCCAGCTTCCCGTAGGACAGAGCCAGTGATGTCGGGAAAACCAAAGCGAATTGAGGATTGCTGGGGGTGGGGGCAATGGGCCGAGCGAGGGGCGAAGAACCTTCTTGCAGCGCTGGGGAGAGGGGCAGGACCTCTTCGGGGAGGCGTCTTGCGCGACCGCCGCGACTTCGTTAGCAGAAGTGCTATTGGGGGAATTCTTACCCTTTGCTTTGGATTTAGCCTTATTGGCTCTAACCGCGGTATTAAACTCACAGGTACCACCGTGAATGACCTGGGTATATGATTTTGCTTAGGGGGGGGCATGAGGAGGGGGGGGGCAGGCTTGGGAGGAGGGAGCGAAGAGGAAGGGCCAGAGGGGGCAGGGTGAGAGTGAGAAGGAGCTGGGGGAGGTGGGCGACCATCTTTCTGAGGGGCCCCTGCAGAAGCTGTGGCGACCAACTTGTGTGACAGGTCCCGGAGGGCATCCTGGACTTCAGGGAGTTGCTCGTTAGGGGAGGAGTTAGCGACCTGACACTGCAGGTCGTGGACTGATGAGCGGAGCTCCTCCAACTGGGAGCCGAGCGAGTTGACCCCGTGGAGGGAGGCACACAAAAGGGGGAGGAGGGAGCTTTCGCCGATGGAGTGGCTATCGCAATCTTCAGGGGTCAGAGAAGGCAGTTGGTCAGGAGTGAAGCTGATGAGGGAACGGGTTGGTGAGAAGAGCGAGGCCAAAAAACGGTCATCAGGGGAGATCTCAGAAGTAGAAGGAGTAACAGAGGAGGGCCCAGGATGGGACTGAAATACCGAGATGGGGGGACCGAGTGATTCCATGGCGGGTCGAAAGGGGGCGTGAAGCCGGACGTAGGTAAAGAAATGGGTGAGGGTGGGGATCGTGCACTAGAAACTGTGGTGTTGTAAAAGTTATGGTCAGGAAAATAGAGGCCGCAGAGCGTTTGCATATGGTAGAGGTTTTTTTTTCTTTTTTCTCAGTTTTGCATTATTTCGTACAACTTCCAGGATAAACCAGACATGCACCGCTAGCTCTGGCCAAGAAAAACCTACGCATCTCTCCCGTCATGGAATCAAAGCCACGCCCCCAAGACTCTATGGTATGTGCCCAACCGCACTTCTCGCCCACCAAAAGCAGCAATACTCCTAGCGAGCAAGCAGGAAGATGCAGAAAACCCTTCCGAAAGCTCCCCTGAACAAACGAAAAGATCACAAAAGAAAGCCTGCACAAACGGGAGAAGAAAGAAACTCCACTAAAAGAAATGCCAACAAAGAATAGAACAACATCTCCATAGGGGCAGCCTAAATAACTGAAAGAAGCCGGCGGCCGACATTACTCCGAGCCCAAGGCATTGACATCAATCGAGCAGGCGGTGCAATAACACGACAGAGCGTAACCGAGGATGCGACCGTGGACAGCCTCTGGGGGCACAAGGCCCCGTGGTCGTAGGGTACCAGCCAAAAGAGGGGAGGTGTAGCTGTAACCGAGCACCAGGACGAAACCAAGAGGAGAAGCGGCGGGGTAGACCTAAGTATCGTAGGAACTATCGGAAACATGTGCGTGTCTGACTAGGCAGCCTTTAGCGAAACGTAATCGAAGAGGGCAGATGTTATGGGGGTAGCGTAATGGATAAAGATTTATCACGCTATGGCCCGAATCGCTATAAGTGCCGGGAGAGTATCGTCTAGGGAGACGAATGATGGTAAGATAAAAGTAATCTTGCGATAAGAATTTTTAAAGTAGTAACGTGTATATATTGTTATGGTCTCTTCTCCGTTGCTTGTTGTGTGTATAAGCTGCGAAGACACCTCGATATTTATATTCCGCGTTTGGGTGTTCGCGGGTTATATAATCTTTCAACCTAACTAAGTACCTTCTACTCTTTTCACCGACTTCAACAGAAGTGCGAACCCTTTCTGACCCAGAAAACCTCTGCACCCATACGCGACTTTGTTATAGGGGTAGCGTAATGAATAGAGATTTATCACGCTATGGCCCGTATCGCTAAAAGGTGTTTGGAGAGTATCGTCTAGGGAGACGAATGGTTGTGAGATAAAGGTAATTGTGCGATAAGAATATTTCAAAGTTGTAACTTGTATATATTGTTAAGGTCTCTTCTCCGTTGCTTGTTGTTTGTATAAGCTGCGAAGACACCTCGATATTTATATTCCGTGTCTGGGTGTTCGCGGGCTACATAATCTTTCTATATAACTAAGTATCTCTTACTCTTCTTTCCGACTTCAATAGAAGTGCGAACCCTTTCTCACCCTGAAAACCTCTGCACCCATACGCGACTTGTAGACACGTAAGAACTTTTATTCTATGATGGTGTGGACACCTCTCGTAGTGTTCGTACGATCTTTTATCCGAAGCGAATCAAGTTACGAATAATCACCCACGTTTGCTAACGCAGAGAGACTACCCGCTGAACCGAAGATGGCCAGTCTCCTTTGTTAGCTCCATCGGAAACCAGACTGCATATGCGTCTTGCAGTTTCGTCTACCGGCATTATACGACTCTTGACTATGAATCGAACCAATGGTTACGAACATAGTTATCGGTCTTATGCTAACAGGTCCTTTGGGGGTTCCCCGACCCCCTTCCTGCGTATAGACTATTCTTCTAGTACTGGGAGACTTTCCAGACTGAAGGGTCTAACTTTCTTGCAGAGTTACTATCGGGTTCTACGAAGTTCTCACAACTTCTTATTGAACCGATAGATTTTCACTGAAGAAGATTCTATTCCTAGCTAGGAACTCTAACTTCATGTTTCAGTGAAAACCCTACGGTCGCATGACTCTAATGAAGACTTGCTTCTAGTCAAAGACCGTTCTCGACTTAAGCCAAAATAACTCTGACGAGGTAGGGAGTCGAACACATGACCCTATGAGATAAGTCATGTGAGTATCCAACTAGACCGTAACGGTGTTACATGATGGGTCATCTTGACTGTGGGTTTTGGTGAGGGGACACAACTCCCGCGGCGACCAGTGTTGACCTAGCGGTCCAACGTCTGGGCCGGAGGGGGGTGAGTTGTATTTTTCCAAAGGAGATTCCTGCGCAAGGTAGGGTAACTTGTCCCTAATAATGTACCGGAGAGCTCTGTACCTAACATGAGCTCCCCTCTCCTAAGTTCCGTCCCGGATACTCTTTCAGCTTTCTAACTACTAATTTACATTCCTTTTCGAGCTCAGTATGGTAGGGGCAAAAACCACAAGCGTTTACTTGTCCACCTGTGGAAAACCTTTCGCATACTACTCAACTTCTTCTAGGCCCGGCATGTCCGGGTTTTCCCTGTGAAACCTGTCCACCTCTTCTCTGGCATTTGCCAACCCCTCCGGTGGCTCCCAGGTATTTTCATCTTCAGCGCAACCCTTCCAATTTACAAAATATCGAAGCTCTTTAAACTTTCTATTTCTGCCCCGAACCTTTCTTGTGTACGAGAAGACCTCGCTTTTTACTATCCTTTCAACTTCCCACTCGAGGGCCCCTTCGATATCTTCGGGTTCGAGTGGTCGTTGTTCTCCGTTCGGTCGATCAGAAACCCGATAAGACTCAAGCAACGAGACGTGGAATACAGGATGTATTTTCCAGCGAGGCGAGATTTCCAACTTGTATGCTCTATTCCCTGTTATTTCTAATACTTTGAAGGGGCCGTAAAGCTTTGGACTTAGCTTCTTCGAGTGGCGTTTGGTTCTGATGTTCTTTGCATTTAGCATTACCAAATCTCCAACATCGATATATGGTTGTGGAGTTGCCTTTCGATCGTAGTATTTTTTCATCGCTTCGCGGGTCTCATTTAACGTCTCTCTGGCTTGGTCATGTATCATCTGCATCCAATGTTTGTACATTGTCGCGCCGGGATTTTGGGCTTCTCTTTCTTTCATCCACTCTGTCTGCGGGTGGAACCCATAGTTGGCGAAGAAAGGCGTGATTTTGTGTGCTGCTGCGTTGGAGTTGTTGTATGCATGTTCGGCTAACGGCAATAGCTGATACCAATCGTCCTGGTGATAATTTACGAAGTTTCGCAAATATCCCTCTAGTACCTGATTCGTTCGTTCGGTCTGCCCGTCGGTCTGTGGGTGATAAGCCGTCGACATTCGCCTTTTGATCCCAAGCGCTTTGCACAGTGATTCCCAGAATTCGCCCCAGAATTTTGCATCCATATCCGAAACGATTTCGGTAGGGAGCCCGTGAAGTTTCCAAACTTCTCGAAGGAAGGTATCCGCTACGTCTTTCGCGGTCGCGTCTGTTTTTAAGCCAATAAAATGTGCCATTTTGGTGAAGCGGTCTACTACTACCATGATCTGTGTATGTCCTTGAGACTTGGGGAGCTGGGTAATAAAGTCGGTTGAGATTGAGGTCCATGCCGCATAGGGGACTTCTAGGGGTTGAAGCAACCCATACTTCGCATGTCTTGGGGATTTGTTGTGTTGACAATGGTCGCATGATCTGACATAGTCATTGACCCAGTCCGTCAGTTTTTCCCAATAGAAATCCCTCGTGATAATCTCGATTGTCTTTTCTTGTCCAAAATGTCCCGCTACCTTGGAGTCGTGGCATCCTTGTGTGATCTCGGTTAGGATGTCCTCGTTTGAGGGAATGAAAAGCCTTCCCTTGTAGTAGAGCAGTCCGTCTTCCACGCCCCAATGTTTAGGCATGTCCTGTGCGTTTTCTTTTAATCGGCTTAACTCTTCTTTCCTTCTCGTCCAGTCTTCGTCTTCCTTTCCCGCCAACCGGACTTGGTCCAGGAAATCACTGTTCATCGTCCGGAGTCGTATCGCCGCAACCATTTCCGTTGATAGCATTGTCTTTTCTTGTCCCAGGCCGGGGTGAGAACCAATATCTTCTTCGTCAAAGTACTCGTTTTCTTCTCGGTCCGCATATAACATACTTACCATAACTTTGCTTTCCTTTCCTTTGACGAGTCTTTTAATGGAAATATCGGTTGACCCGAATCCTTGGTTACGGCGCTCTGTGTCGCCTATCGATCAACTTCGATGGCCTCGCTTGTCACAATTTTTTCGACAATGAGTTGTGCTATGCGATCGCCTCTTTTGAACAGGCAGTCAATGTCTCTATGGTTCGGAGGATTACTTTAACTTCTCCTGTGTAGTCGGCGTCAATAACTCCTCCTCCTACTGCAATCCCGTTTTTGCTGGCTATTCCACTTCTTGCCGCTAACCTCGCATATGTTCCTTTTGGCAGTCCAATCGCAATTCCGGTTTCCACCATTGTTTGTCCTCGTGCGGTGATGACACTGTCGGTCAAAGCGTGTATGTCATGGCCTGCTGCTAGCTTGGAACCTTTTGTTGGGGTTATCGCTTCTTTGGACAGTCTTTTTATACGTAACCGGTTTGTCGCCAACGTTCCTCTTGCTACCAAGTTGACTTCTAGTTTCTTTTTCTGTGATATAATCGAAACTTGGAAATGTTCTGGCTTTAGAATTGACTGTTCTCGATGCGTAGCTCCCCCTTCAGGGCGGTACTCCGGCCGCCTACTTAAAGCATCTGGTTTGCGTCCTTTGGTTCCTGGCCGGTAGACAATTTTGAAATTGAAGTTTGCCAGCCATTGGGCCCATCGGATTTGTCGAGGATTCCAAACTTTTGTTGTTACAAAATATTGGAGGTTCTGATGATCGGTAAAGACCGTGACTGGCTCCTCGGCTCCGACTAGGTAGTGTTTCCATTCCCTAAATGCTTCAAGGATCGCTAAGAGTTCTTTATCGTGAATCTCATAGTAGCGTTCGGCGTCGTTGAGCTTTCGGGAGTGGAACGCTACTGGGTGTAGTCGTTTTCCAACATATTGTGATAGTACACACCCTAGAGCGAAGTCACTGGTGTCAGTTTCTACCACCGTTTTTCTGTCCGGGTAGAAATGTGCTAGGATTGGTGCTGTCGTGAACCGCTTCTTCAGCTCTTCAAATGCTTTGTCCTGCTCTTGCCCCCAGTAAAAGGGTTTTTTCACCCCTTTGTCCTGATTCTTTAGGGTATCAGTTATTGGTTTGCATATTCCCGAGAAGTTTTTTATGAACCTTCGGTAGAAATTTGCAAATCCAATGAAGATTTGTACCTCTTTAACTGATTTAGGGGCCTTCCATCCCATAATGCTTTCCACTTTCCGCTCGCTCATCGTCACTCCTTCAGTATTTACAATGTATCCCAAGAATTCTACCGTCTTGACATGAAACACGGATTTCTTCAGAGAGACTGCAAGATCATGTTGTTCTAATCTTCCGAGTACTTTCTTTACTAAATCTTCGTGCTCTTTAAGACTTTTCGAGTAAATTAGTATATCCTCTAGATAAACTACTACTCCGTGGTCTAGGAATTCTCTCAGGATTTCATTCATCATAGCTTGAAAGGTGGCCGGTGCGTTGACCAGACCAAACGGCATGACCTTGTACTCATAATGGCCGTATCGTGTCCGAAACGCGGTTTTACATTCGTCGCCTTTTCGAATTCGTATAAGGTGACAGCCATCTTTAACGTCTAGCTTAGTGAAGATCTGGGCTCCGGCGACTCGTTCTCTTAATTCTGTCATGAGCGGTAAGGGATATTTATTTAGGATGGTAAGCTTATTGAGCTGTCGGTAGTCGACGCACAATCGTAACCTTCCGTCCGGTTTTGGGACAAATAGGATTGGCGCCCCAGCGGGAGACTTGCTGTGGACTATTTTTCCCTGTGCCAGCATTTTCTTTAGGTATTCGTCTAATTCATTTAATTGGTATGCTGACATCGGGTATACTGGTCCCCACGGAGGTGTGGCTCCTTCCTTTAAGTCGATAGGGTGATCGTAGGTTCGTCTGGGTGCTAACATCTCCGCTTTTTCTTCTTCAAACAACTCCTTGTATTGCCAATATGGTTTTGGCAGGCTTTCGAGCTGTACTTCATCCTTGAAGGTCGTCCCAATTCTTCCAACTACTCGTGCCTCTTCATCAAACGCCACCATCTCTTCCCACTCGAACATATCTGCTATTCCTTCATCTTCAACATGGGCGAGGCATTTGGGGCTATCAAAACTCCACTGACTTGGAGCTTGGATATTCCAGATGGGGTGTTCCTGGTGCCACCATCTGAATGGTATAATCATATCGTAGTTTCCTGCATCGGCTATTTCGCAGGAAAGCTCAGTCGTGTGTCTGTTTTTCCCCATTTCTAATTTTATTGGATGAGAAACATATTTTCCTCCGGTAGAGGAGATTTCGCCGTTGAAGGCCCTGATTTGTAAGGGGCTATCTCTTGCTTCATAGGGGATTTTGAGTCTTCGTGCGGTGTTTTGGTTCAGTAGGAAGATGTTTGATCCTGAGTCTAACAGAACTCGTATCTTATGGCGTTGTTTGTCTAGTTGTATGAAGGCGTTGCCTTCAGGGCAATCGTAATGTTTTGGGGTTGGTTTTACTCGCTTGGGGGCTGGGCCCCTTTCTTCGATGAATCTTTTCATGATAACTTGAGAGGTTTGTATTTGGTAACTTGAGTGGTTTGTTACCGTGCCCGCACAGTTTCGGCTCTTAAAGCCTCCTCAGACAAACTTGTCTAAGAGTAACTATACTAAACTATCCTATGTACATGCTTGTCGCCTCATCAAATATTTTTGAAAATCTAAATAATTTTGCAAATATTGAGATTTGAACGCAAGACCTTCGGTTAACCGCCAAGTTAAAACCGACTAGGATATCCTCTCAGCAAGTATTTTGCAACATAAACAAACTTGTTTTTTGGATCGGGCAGCCCACTACTAGCGATCTTTACCTCCTGCCGAGGAGTTCCCATCCAAATGGGTGGTTCGCTTCATTCTGATGCTTCTCTAGGAGTCGTCGCCACTAGGGTGCGCTGCCCTGTATGGTGGTCTTATGTCCCGTGTGTTTCCACACCAGCTTCGGCGAGGAATCCACCGTACCTCCTCTCGTTCCTCCAGCCCGAACCCATCTGTCCTCATGTGACGGGAAGCGGTCGTAAAGGACGTACACGCCAACTCTGACGGTTCATTTGGGGTCGCGCGCTTCGGCCGACAAGACCACTCGGTATTGTGTCTTGTTATGGTGCGCCCCTTAGCACTGATGGGGTTTTTTCCCTCGTGGGCGGCCCTTATTGCTTAGTCTTTTTATCCTGTTTCCGGGAACTATTACGCAGGTGACTTGTGTCGGTGCCTGTTACCCACTCGTCGACCGTATCCTGTAAGCGAAAACCGTGCTTTTTCTTTCCAACAGTCTTTGTCCCTTAAGGATTGATACTATCTTCGATAGTCCCTAGGGTCCCCCCTGCTGATACTCGAATTCTCGCAGTTCGCTTGCTGGATATCGAGTAACTTCGTCTTTCTCAATTTTCTCTGGTTTTGACTAAGTACCTTGACCTTTTTCTCGTAGTTTCTATTAACCCACCGGGCTCTAAGTCGGCACTCATACCCTTACGGAGGCTCGCTTTTTAGAGTGTCCCCTTCGAGTTTCATCTCAAGGCCTTCTTCAGAGATTTCGGTTCCGGAATTGATCATCCGACTACCCACTTGCCGTCGCCAGTGGTGCCCGAGAGCTCTCATAGCTCGTCGTCGTTATCGTCAATTGTCCACGTCAGGGGCCTTTGGCTCGCCTGTTGCAAGCTTCCTCCCCGGCTATTGTCAGCCACGGCGGCTACCCGAGGTCTATTTCGACGCGATGGGTGGTTAACTCGTTGGGGCGATTTCTTCTTTGGTTGGTATTCCGAACGTCTAATTCTTATTGCGTTGACCTTGATTTCCTTCTGACAGTATTTCCATCCGTGGTTTGTCAGTGTACATCTTGTGCACTGGCCCGCAGCTTTCCGTTCGTCGATAGTAGACTGTTCGATCCCCTTGTGAGCGTCTGCCCATACCCTATGCATAATCTTTTGCCTAGGCGCCGCCTTCTCTTTCTTCTCTTTCCTCTTCGCCGCCTGCTCCTTCTGGTACTCTGCTTTCTCCTTAGCCGAGTATTGTCTCTTTGGTTTTTTGGTTGTCGCCTTAGTGTTGTCTTTGTCTCGCTTTCGTTTCCCACTTGAGACCGATCCTGGTCTGATACCTTTTAAGCCCTGTCTCTCTTTGAAGTCTTCCTCGGCTCGGGTTGCTGTCCGAACAGCGTCTAACCATTCTGAGTCGAGGATGTACTCTTGCATTGACAGTCGTCGGAGCGCTTCGGCTGGGAGGTGATCTTCAATAATTTTCCTCCATGCGACTCCGGACATTTTGACATGGATATTGAGGTTTTCCATCTCCAAAAGGTATTGGTTTATGTCTCCTTTGTATTTGACATTTTCCATGGATCGGAGCCATTTTTCTGCTTCGTGAGTGGGACCAAAGCGTGGTTTGACTTGTTCGGCGAAGACTGCCCACAGGTCGTAACCTGCCTCCTTGGTAGCCCCAAGTTCTCCAGTCATTCCCTTTCGGTAGGCGATGGTGAAAGGCGCGACTGGTTTCCCTTCCATCTTACTAAGAGCGAAGGTGATCCGATCTGACTCGTTTTTCAATTGCCATTTGTTTCGCTTGAAGTAGTCTCGACAGGCGATTAACCAAAGTTCGACGTTTTGGTGGTCGTCGTGTTTGTAAACGAAGGGGATTTGGGCTGGTCGACTTGATGTTTTTCCTATTGCCCTGCCCATTATTTTGGCGAGCTTTCGGATAGCATTTTCATCGACATCGTCTGAGTCTTCCTCGTCTTCCGACTCATCACTATCGTCCGATGGGGGATCTCCATCTCGACCACCTCCGGCGGCGGGTCCCCCTCCTCGTCCCTCTTGGCCGTCTCCACCCTGTTGGTTTCCTTCTCCTCCTGCTGGGCCTCCAGCTACACCTTACTCTCTTGGTGGTTGCCGTCGGCCATTACCACCTCCTGCCGCCGCTGTTGTGTCAGGTGTCGGGTCTGACGCCTTCTGCTTCCCTTTGACTTGTCTCAGTAACCCCTGGAGCGCCTCCTGCATTTCAGCTAACTGGGTAGCTTGTCTATTTTCGCGCTTGCCTTTCCTGTTCAAGCTGTCGATCCAGGTTTCCGAGCTGTTGTCGGTGCAGAGTTTTTGCCTCTTCCAGAGCTTTATCTAGCATCTGATCTCGGGTAAACGAGGCCGAGCCTTCCCCAACGATAGCGCTTGCTAGCTGGGAGCTGGCATTTTCGTAGCGGGTTTGTGTTTCGTCCTGTGCTGCCAACCTTTCGTTTAAGGCCTGTTGGGCACTGATAGCTTGGCCCGTAACTAGTCCCATAAGACTGTCGATCTTGGCGAATTCGGCCTCGACAAATTGTTTCCCCTGAGCTAGCAGTTGTTGAACCTTCCAAAGCTCTTGGGCTGCGTGTTGGGCTTCGCGGGTGAGGACATTGAAGGCCAGATACTGGGCGTCTATGCTGTGGGCCAAGTTCGGAACAAAGATATTTAGGAGCTCGCTGACTTGAACTAAGCAGACTTCACCTTCTCCGGTGGGGAGGGGGTATTTTGCGGATCCGAGAAGACTTGTCTTTGATTTTTGTCTAGCCATGAATCCAGAGCCGCTGCCCGGATTCTCAGAGGGTTGTCTTGAGTGGTGGGGCTTGTCGGTCGTGTCTGTGACCGATGGGGCGTCGGTTGAAGCCAACTCGTCGTCACCTATGTCCATAGGTTCTTCTCCACCTTGTCTTGGGTTAAGACCGGACATGATGTAGGATGAAGAAGGGGTTTTGCTTATCTTTTCAGATTGTACCACCGTCTTCTATTCTCAGCGGTCAGAGTCTCGTTCCACTCGACTTGGTAATCTTCTTTTGTGGGTGGTTCCCACACAAAGTCGTATCCTTCAAAGTATTGGTATAGGATTTCTAGGTGTTCGGGGGTGACTATATTTCGTGGATCGGTCCACGGCTGATATGTCTCGAAGTAGGGTTCGGTACTTGCTTCCGACTGCAAGACTTGTTTGATAGATGGTATAGGGATTTCAGGATGGGGTTCGATAATTGAGTTAAGAGATATCTCGATTATTATCTGTCGTTGATCTTCTGATGTAGAAAGTTCGGGAGAGGATAGAGCTGACTCGTAGAGGGTGGTCTGACTCATTCGTCTCGGTAACGTAGAGAATAACAATATACTGTTATGGGGGTAGCGTAATGAATAGAGATTTATCACGCTATGGCCCGTATCGCGAAAGGGTGTTTGGAGAGTATCGTCTAGGGAGACGAATGGTTGTAAGATAAAGGTAATTGTGCGATAAGAATATTTCAAAGTTGTAACTTGTATATATTGTTAAGGTCTCTTCTCCATTGCTTGTTGTTTGTATAAGCTGCGAAGACACCTCGATATTTATATTCCGCGTCTGGGTGTTCGCGGGCTACATAATCTTTCTGTATAACTAAGTATCTCTTACTCTTCTTTCCGACTTCAATAGAAGTGCGAACCCTTTCTGACCCTGAAAACCTCTGCACCCATACGCGACTTGTAGACATGTAAGAACTTTTATTCTACGATGGTGTGGACACCTCTCGTAGTGTTCGTACGATCTTTTATCCGAAGCGAATCAAGTAACGAATAATCACCCACGTTTGCTAACCCAGAGAGACTACCCGCTGAACCGAAGATGGCCAGTCTCCTTTTGTTAGCTCCATCGGAAACCAGACTGCATATGCGTCTTGCAGTTTCGTCTACCGGCATTATACGACTCTTGACTATGAATTGAATCAATGGTTACGAACATAGTTATCGGTCTTATGCTAACAGGTCCTTTGGGGGTTCCCCGACCCCCTTCCTGGGTATAGACTATTCTTCTAGTACTGGGCGACTTTCCAGACTGAAGTGTCTAACTTTCTTGCAGAGTTACTATCGGGTTCTACAAAGTTCTCACAACTTCTTATTGACCCGATAGTTTTTCACCGAAGAACATTCTATTCCTAGCTAGGAACTCTAACTTCATGTTTCAGTGAAAACCCTACGGTCGCATGACTCTAATGAAGAGTTGCTTCTAGTCAAAGACCGTTCTCGACTTAAGCCAAAATAACTCTGACGAGGTAGGGAGTTGAACACGTGACCCTATAAGATAAGTCACGTGAGTATCCAACTAGACCGTAACGGTGTTACATGATGGGTCATCTTGACTGTGGGTTTTGGTGAGGGGACACAACTCCCGCGGCGACCAGTGTTGACCTAGCGGTCCAACGTCGGGGCCGGAGGGGGGTGAGTTGTATTTTTCCAAAGGAGATTCCTGCGCAAGGTAGGGTAACTTGTCCCTAATAATGTACCGGAGAGCTCTGTGCCTAACAGACTTGTAGACACGTAAGAACTTTTATTATACGATGTTGTGAACACCTCTCGTAGTGTTCGTACGATCTTTTATCCGAAGCGAATCAAGTTACGAATAATCACCCACTTTTGCTAACGTAGATAGACTACCCGCTGAACCGAAGATGGCCAGTCTTCTTTTGTTAGCTCCGTCAGAAACCAGACTGCATGTGCGTCTTGCGGTTTTGTCTACCGGCATTATACGACTCTTGACTATGAATTGAACCAATGGTTACGAACATAGTTATCGGTCTTATGCTAACAAGTCCTTTGGGGGTTCCCCGACCCCCTTCCTGGGTATAGACTATTCTTCTAGTACTGGGCGACTTTCCAGACTGAAGTGTCTAACTTTCATGCAGCTACTATCGCGTTCTATGAGTTTCCCTATAACTCTTTATTGAACCGAGAGTTTTTCACCGAAGAAGATCCTATTCCTAGCTAGGAACTCTAACTTCATGTTTCAGTGAAAACCCTACAGTCGCATGACGCTAATGAAGACTTGCTTCTAGTCAAAGACCGCTCTCGACTTAAGCCAAAATAACTATGACGAGGTAAGGAGTTGAACACGTGACCTTATGGAAGAAGTCACGTGAGTATCCAACTAGACCGTAACGGTGTTACTTGATGGGTCATCTTGACTCTGGGTTGTGGTGAGGGGACACAACTTCCGCGGCGACCAGTGTTGACCTAGAGGTCTAACGTCGGGGCCGGAGGGGGGTGAGTTGTAATTATCCAAAGGAGATTTTGACACAAGGCAGGGTAACTTGCCCCCAATAATGTACCGGGGAGCTCTGTGCCTAACAGCAGAGAAATCGACCGTAGCTTGCTGAAAAGTTTTCTCTTACTGCGAACCGTGATCCCAGCCGTCTGTAACATGGACGCAAGGGTCTTGCCGACTGTGCAAATGTTAAGCAAGCACGCCAAACAAAAGCAGAAATGAGGAAGGGACTGGCCCTTTGAAATGCGTGACCAAGTCCAAATCCATCATAGGGGGGGGTGCAGCTCACTCAGAGTGCGGGTAGTGAAAAGTGACGATGATTACTCATGGTGTTGAGATTTCAATCGCCGGGTGTGTAGAGGAGATGGTTCGAGTTGCATAAGGTAGAGGTTTTTTCCTTTTTTTTTTTTATATCAGTTTTGCATTTTATTCCTACAACTACCAGGAAAAACCAGACATCCAACGCTAGCTATGGCCAAGAAAAACCTACGCATCTCTCCCCTCATGGGATCAAAGCCACGCCCCCCAGACCCTGTGGTATGGGCCCAATCGCACATCTCGCCCTCAAAAAAGTAAACAAATACTCTCAGCGAGCAAGCAGGAAGACGCAGAAAACCCTTCAGAAAGCTCCCCTGGACAAACGAAAGTTTCACAAGAGAAAGCCCACACACTGGGAAAGACAGAAACTCCACTACACAGAAACCTAACACAGAATAGAAACTCCATCTCCGTAGGGGCAGCCTAATTAACTTAAAGAAGTTGGCGACCGACATTACCCCGGACCCAAGGCATTGACATCGATCAAGGAGGCGGTACAATACCACAACAGAGCATAACCCAGGATGCGACCGTGGACAGCCGCGGGGGGCACAAGGCCGAGTGGTAGTAGGGTACCAGCCAAAAGAGGGGATATGTAGCTGTAACCGAGGAACGGGACAAGACCAGGAGGAGAGGAGGAAGGGTAGACTCAAGTATCGTAGGAAGTATCGGAAACGTGTGCGTGTCTGACAAGGCAGCCTCAAGCGAAACGTAATCGAAGAGAGCAGAGAAATTGACCTTAGCCTCGTGAAAAGTTTTCTCTTACTGCAAACCGTGATCCCAGCCGTCTGGAACATGGACGCGAGGGTGTTGCCAACCGTGCAAATGTTAAGCAAGAACGCAAAAGAAGAGCGAAAAGGAAGGATGGGCTAGGACCTAAGAAACGTGTGCCCAAGTCCGAAACTATCATAGGGGGGGGTGCAGCTGAGTGAGTGCGGGTAGTGAAAAGTGACGATGATTTCTCATGGTGTTGAGATTTCAATAGCCGGAGGTGTAGAGGAGATGGTTCGTGTGCATAAGGTTTTTCTTTTTTTCTTTTTTTTTCTTTGTTTTTTTTCCAGTTTGTATTTGTTTGCTAAGCCGGCAGCTATCTAGGTACAAAGTCGCTTCCAGCTCAAGGCCGATGTAGACTAAAAACCTCCAATTATAGTCCATCCCTCATCCCCCCCGGTAAAACCATCTGACCCTGCCCGACTAACCTAAGCTACTTTGAATAGAGGTAGAAAGCGAAAGCCCAGTAGTACTGGTAAAAACTATGGGAGAAACAAAAGGCCTGAAAACATCAAACCAAATACCTCCACAGACGTCAACCCGAAAGAAAAGCCCCAAAGCGACAGTGAGAAACCTATAAACCAAACAAAGAAAACTTCAAGCCCGTCTAGAAATCCCAACCCGTTGACAAAAAGGGCGGATGAACCAACCCACTCGAGCATACACAAGGGCCGTAATGACCAGGGCATAAAGCCCAGCCGGAGAGTCAAGGCGAGGACCAGAGGGAGATCCATATAACTAAACCAGCGCGGCAGAGACGTGTGGCGCCAGGAGCGAGACCCGGTGGTCACCGGAACCCGGACCAGAAGAGTTGCATAGCCTTGCCCCCTGAGGGGAAGCACACCACTCCCGGCCACGCTCCACGCCCTATATTTTCCTGACCATAACGTTTACAACACCACAGTTTCTAGTGCACGATCCCCACCCGCACCCATTTTTCTACCTCCATTGGGCTTCAAGCCCCTTCTCACCCCCCATGGATCCTGTCGGTCCCCCCATCTCGCTCTTCCAGCCCCAGTCCGGGCCTGCTTCTGTTACTCCCTCTACCTCAGAGATTTCGTCTGAGCCTCATTTCTTGGCCTCACTGGTTTCTCGTACCCGTTCTCTCATTAACTTCACCCCTGACCAACTGCCTTCTCTGACCCCTCAGGAATGCGATAACCACTCGGTTGGCGAAAGTTCCCTCCTCCCTCTATTGTGTGCCTCCCTCCACGCGGTCACCTCGCTCGGCTGCCAGTTGGAGGAGCTCCGCTCATAAGTCCATGACTTGCAGTCGCAGGTCGCTAACTCCTCCCCTAACGAGCAACTCCGTGAAGTCCGGTATGCTATCCAGCACCTGTCACATAGGATGGTCGCACCTTCCTCCATTGGGGCCCCCCTTTCCCTGTTCCACCTCCTGTCCACCCTGGCCCCTCCGGCTCGTCCTCGCTACCCCCTCCCCCCAGGCCTGCCCCCTCCCCTCCTCAAGCCCCCCCCCAGGCAAAATCATACGCTCAAGTTATTCACGGTGGTACCTCCGAGTTTAATGCCGCGGTCAGACCCAACCAGGGTAAATCCAAGGCAAAGGGCAAGAATTCCACAAACAGCACGTCTGCCAACAAAGTCGTGGCGGCCGTCCAGGACGCCTCCCTGAAGGGTCCTGCCCCTCTCCCCAGCGCTGCTAGAAGGTTCTTCGCCCCTCGCTCGACACATTGTCCCCACACTCAGGAATCCTCCATCAGCATTGGATTCCCTGATATCGCTGCCTCCGTCCTTCAGGAAGCCGGCTCCGATCTCCCGAAGTCATTTAGAGTCTCGGTCAGCCCGAAGGGCGCTGTCTCCCTCATAGTGGCTGATCCCCTCGTTCCCGGCTCCTGCTACGCCCCATTTTTTGATGCCTTTGCTGCGAGACTGAACCAGTCCTTCCCGGTCAACGATAACCCCTAGGAACACTTCCGCTACGCCCCCACTGACCTTCAGTTTGCCATCCACGGTATCCCCATGGACGCCCATTCTGATACGGATGAGGAACTTCACCCTCTACTTCTTGCCGGCGTTAACAATGCCAAGAACTTGATTATCACCCGCTCCCGTTTCCTCAATGCTGACCGTGAAGCTAGAACCAACGGAAAAACAGCCTTCTCTGTTGTCGTCCATGTCCCAGCAGACCTGGCATGGAATATGACCGATCCTCCCCGCATCCTCCTTTTCGGCGACTATCGCGAAGTCAAAAGGGCATATTACTCTAACGCCCAAAGCCGGTGTTTTAATTGCTGGAAGTTCGGGCACCTTAAACCTCTGTGAAAGGAATCAACCGTCTGCCGGCTCTGTGGCGGCCCTCACTCCAAGGCCGACCACCGCTGCTCTAACCCCACCTGCCCCAAAGAGGGCAACCTTCGCCCCATCCTCGGCTGCTGTGTAGCCTCCCCGGCCAGGTGCCCTAACTGCCATGGCCCCCAGTCTGCCAGAGACAGAGACTGTCCCGAACGCCCCCCCGCTAACCCCGTCCCTGCAGGCCCACTGGGCGAATCCGACGCTATGGATACTTCGGATGCAACCCCCCTTCCCCTCCCTCAGGACCTGGTGCCCAGCACCCCTCAACCTAGACCCATCCCCACCGGGACCGACCCCCTTGTCACCCCACAGCCGATGCCGTCCTTTTCGTCCCACCGTCCTCCCTCAAGGTCTGGTCGCCCAATCCCCGATGTGGACCCCAGCCCCTCCTCATCCCCCAGAGACACTTCAGCCTCGCGCCGGTAGATGTCTAACACCCCGCCTGATAACCTGAGGGGGCCGGCCCCCCTCCGCTCGCTTCATCTCGTTCAACACAACTGACTAGGGAGCTAGAATGTGTTTCTTTCGTTGTTTAATTCCTTTGCCGATTCCCCCAACTACCCGGCCATTGTGGCCCTACAGGATCCCCCCTTTTAGAATGGTCGCCTTCCATCCTTTCATGGTTTTAATAGTAACTTTCCTTCTTGTAAATCCCCCAAACCCAAGGTTGCTTTTCACGTTTCACTGGCTTTTCAGAAAGAAGTCTCGGTCCTCCCCAACTCTGTGGATAGGGCTGACTGTTAGGCACACAGCTGCCCGGTACATTATTGGGGGCAAGTTACCCTACCTTGCGCAAAAATCTGCTTTGGAAAAATAAAACTCACCCCCCTCCGGCCCCGAGGTTGGACCGCTAGGTCAAAACTGGTCGCCGCGGAAGTTGCGTCCCCTCACCAACACCCACAGTCAAGATGACCCATCTTGTAACACCAAATACGTCGCGGCCGTCCGTCCGACCGGTTCCATGTTGGCAGGATATATGAGAAGTGGTCTTCCTCTACCTTATGCACCACGAACCATCTCCTCTACACCTCCGGCGATTGAAATCTCAACACCATGAGATATCATCGTGGGTTTTGGTGTCCCTCTCCCCTCTTCTGATGGCCTTTGTTGCCTAGGAGGGTGATGCTCCGCCACCTCCTTCCTCCCTCTGATTCCCTTCTGATGGCTTAGGTATATGGGTGCCTTCGTTTATGGGGTTTCATGCTCTTCCCCCTCTTTCTCCGCACTTGCTCCGTTGCCCTCGCTTAGCATTTGCACGGTCGGCAACCCCTTCGCCTCGTCTTAGGCATAGAGCAGCTTCGGGTTATCGGTGAAGTAGTGGCCCCGGTGGCTTTGCTCTCTGGTATTGCACTATCTCCTGAGCGCTACGGTCGGTACGGTCGCATTGTCGAAAAACTGTGATCCCTTGGTGGTCCTTTGCCTCGTACTTCTCGGTGTTGGGTCTACCCCTCCTTTCTCGCCGCCCGGTCTCGTCCCGTTGCTCGGTTACAGCTACACCACGATCTTTGGCTGGCACCCTACTGCTCTCCTCACCTGGCTCTGTGCCCTTACGATGGTCTTGACTTTGTCTTGTTCCTAGGGGATTTCAGCCTTCCGCCTCTGGCTCCTCCCCTTGGGGGGAGGTGTCATGCATCCTTTCTGGTCCGGGTTCCGGTGGCCACCGGGTCTCGCTCCTACGCCACACGTCTCTGCCGCGCTGGCTTAGATTTATGGATCTCCCGCTGGTCCTCGCCTCGACTCTCACGGCTGGGCTTCGTGCCCCGGTCACTATGGCCCTTGTGTATGCTGGAGTGGGTTGGTTCATCCGCCCTTTTGTCAATGGGGTTGGGATTTCTAGATGGGCTTGAAGTTTTCTTTGTGTGGTTCATAGGTTTCTCACTGTCGTTTGGGGCTTTTCCTTGGGGTTGATGTCTGTGGAGGTTTTTTGTTCGATGTTTTCAGGCCTTTTGTTTCTCTCATAGTTTTTACCAGTAGTACCGGGCTTTCGCTTTCTACCTCTACTCAAAGTAGCTTAGGTTAGTCGGGCAGCGTCAGATGGTTTTAGCGAGGGGGATGGAGGATGGACTGTAGTTGGAGGTTTTTGGTCTACATAGCGTGAGCTGAGGTGACTTTGTACCTAGTTAGCTGCCGGCTTAGCAAACAAATATAAACGGGAGATAAAAAAAAAAAAAAAAGAAAAAAAGAAAAAAAAACCTCTACCTTATGCACCACGAACCATCTCCTCTACACACCCGGCGATTGAAATCTCAACACCATGAGAAATCATCGTCACTTTTCACTACCCGCACTCTGAGTGAGCTGCACCCCCCCCCCTATGATAGATTCGGTCTTGGGCACCCGTTTCTTAGGTCCTGTCCTATCCTCCTCTTTGCTCTTGTTTTGTGTTTTCACTTAACATTTGTACGGTCGGCAACACCCTCGTGTCCATGTTACAGACGGCTGGGATCACGGTTCGCAGTAAGAGAAAACATTTCAACAGGCCACGGTCGATTTCTCTGCTCTCTTCGATTACGCTTCGCTGGAGACTGCCTAGTCAGACACGCACACGTTTCCGATTCTTCCTACGATACTTGGGTCTACCCTTCCTCCTCCCCCCTCGGTCTCGTCCCGTTGCTCGGTTACAGCTACACTTCCCCTCTTTTTGGCTGGTATCCTTCTACCACTCGGCCTTATGCCCCCCGCGGCTGTCCACGGTCGCATCCTCGGTTACGCTCTATCATGGTATTGTACTGCCTCCTTGGTCGATGTCAACCCCTTGGGCTCGGAGTAATATCGGCCGCCGATCTTTTTCTAGGGTCACTTGAGGCCGCCCCTAGTTAGATGTTTTTATTCTTTGTTAGGTTTTCGGTTACTGGAGTTTCTGTCTTTCCCGAGTGTTTGGGTTTTCTTTTGTAAACTTTTCATATGTTCAGGGGAGCTTTCGGAAGGGTTTTCTGCGTCTTCCTGCTTGCTCGCTAGGAGTATTGCTACTTTTTGTGGGCGGGAGGTGCGGTTGGGCCCATACCATAGGGTCTTGGGGGCGTGGCTTTGATCCCATGACGGGAGAGATGCGTAGGTTTTTCTTGGCCATAGCTAGCGCTGCATGTCTGGTTTTTCCTGGTAGTTGTACGAATAAAATGCAAAACTGATATGAAAAAGAAAAAAAAACAAAAAAACCTCTGCCTTATGCACCCCACGCTCCATTTGGACAGTGAAGAAATTCTCACTAGGCCGCCCCGTATCGCGCTTCCCTTCCTTCCCCGACGCAGTAACTCCGTCGGACATCAACTCCTCACTTCTCGCTCACTTCTTCCCAGCTCGTCCCTCCCCTTCGTTGCCTGCCAACCTTTCCGCCTTCAGCGACGCCCCGATCCTCACCGCGGAAGAGGTCGCCGCTGCTCTCTCCAAGTGCTCCCCGTCCTCCGCTCCTGGGCCAGACTCCATTCCCTACTCTGTGTGGAAGGCCCTCCACAAAGCCTGCCCACACATCTTAACCACCCTCCTTGCCCCGCTTTTGCTGTATGGTCATCACCCTGCCTCCCTCAAAAGGGCACATGGCATTGTCCTCGACAAGCCTGGGAAGGCCTCCTACGACTCGCCTGCCTCTTTTCGCATCATTGTCCTCCTAGAAACCGTTTCCAAGATCCTTGAGAGGATCGTCGCCTCCCGCCTCTCCGCAGTCGCCCGCTTCCAGGGGCTCCTATCCCCCAACCAGTGCGGCTCCCTCCTTACCCTCTCCTCCTTCGATGCCTCTACCGCGATGGTCGACTCCGTCCGTACGCTGCAGAGGTCCCGCAGGAAAGTTTGCTCACTCTTTTTGGACATCAAAGGCGGTTTCGACAATGATGATGCCTCCATTCTTTGCTCTCTTCTTCGCAGAAAGATGGTAAATCGCTATTTAGTTTCTTGGGTTTTTTCCTTTTTAACACACAGAAGGTGTTGTTTGTTGTTTCAGGGTTCTCCCAAAGTTTTTTCTTCCGTTACTGTGGGCACCCCTCAAGGGTCCCCTATTTCTCCTTTGTTGTTTGTTATTTATGTTTCTTGTTTACATGTGGCGGTTCCCAGAGGGGTAATTCTGTCCTATGTTGATGATTTTTCTATTACTGTTTCTTCTTCCTCCTATCGTACCAATGTCAGGCTACTCCAGAGGACCTTTGGTGTTTTGAAAGTCAAAGCCAACTCAGTCAATGTTGGCTTTTCTATCCCCAAGACGGAACTCATGCATTGGCGCACCCCCCACCAGAAGGACCACCCGAGCGGCCCCAGACCCCCTCCTATTGCCCTGGACGGCCAGGTTTTCTTCCCTGCCACCCAGCTCCGCTGGCTGGGCTACTGGTTCCTGCCTAACCTTTCGACTACCGCCCACTTCTCCCGTCGCCTCGCCCTCTCCTAGGCTGCCTTTGCGGCCGTTTGGAGAATGTCGGGCTCAGGCTCCCGAGTCTCTCCTCACCTCTGCCACAAACTGGCATACTCGCTTATCTTCCCCATTCTTTCGTATGGGGCCCATCTCTTTGTTCCAACTAAAGGGCTCCTTCAGAGGATGGACATTCACTGGCACCACGTTCAGAGATGGGTCACGAACTGTTTTAGAGCCACCCCCACCACTATCCTAGCCGCGGAGGCCGCGCTCCCCCCCCTCTCGGTTCTTCTCCCTCACAAACGCCGCATGGCAGCCCTACGCCTCTGTTGCTCCCCACCGACCATCAACCCAGCAGCCGCTCGCCTTCCCTCGTCCTTTCCTTCGGCCCTTCCCGACCGGTACGTAGACAACCTAAGGGCTCTATGCGTGGGCCCCGACCCCAATGTCAGGCCCCTTCTATGGTCTACCCCCGAACGCAAACCTCCAGTCAGAACCCACCTTCCGGTTGACGCCCTTGCTCACCTCATCCTCCCACTCACTGTGGATCTCGCGCCTCTCCCCCTGCTGGGCTCCGCCTTACTGCCGGATCTCCCGACCCTCCCTCCGGAACCCCGAATGCGGGCCTCCTACTCCTCTCTGAAGCGCAAGGCTCGCTCCATGATGGTAGATTCGTGGAAGGCCATTGCCCCGCCACCGGCTTACTATTCGTTTCCCCTCACTACGTCTCCACACCCGTTCATGGGCTTAGGCAAATTCACTGCTGGCCGGATTCATCAAATGCGGGCCCTAGAAGAGCTATCTGACCGCCCACCCCACCTGGTCCCAACCTGATCTCTCCCCCCCTCTGCACCCTTTGTGCGGAGGAAATGGAGACGTTCAGCCATGCCATCCTCCGCTGCGAAGCCAAGAGTATCCCTAGAGCCCGTCACCTCCAAGGCGTGCTCTCCGTCGGGGCTGACTCCCCACTCTGGTCCTCCGCCCAACTCCTTCTAGGTCTCGCCTCCTACATCAATGAGACTTGCACCAATTTTCCTCCGACTATGGCCACCTTCGAGTTGTCCTCTCCAATCTCAATGGTTTTTCCTTCTTCCCCGGCTGTAAGGGGTTTTTTCGAGTCTTCTCCTTTACGTCCTGTTTGAACCAAAGGGTTTGGTTATTTTTATGTTTATGTTTATGATTTTTCTTGTTAAGCTTGTGTTGGTTTGACTTTACTTTTGGTGAATTCCATAACGTTGGTATTGTGTCGAGTACTTGACACAGTTTGGGG
>NESQ01000575.1:0-39984 GCA_003070745.1 Tuber borchii | reverse complement strand
GTTCCTCCAATCTTATGACTTCGATATTATCCACAGACCAGGGAAAGACAATGTCCTTGCAGACGCCCTCTCTAGGATATATGAGGAGCGCCATGCTAGCCCTGAAATGATCCTTGTGGACCCCACTGAGAAAAAGTCTATAAAGGAAGCCTATTCTGCCATGACCAGTAGCACCAAGCACTACCTTAATCTCGCACACACCCTCGATCCTGAAAGCTAACCATCTTTTATCTCTCCTACCCCACTCAACCCTTTCGCTATACCTCAGCACATATCAATGTGGAACACTGGAGATGTCCCAATCCCAGACTCGACAGAGGAAGACAAAATCGATCACCACCCAGGTCCTTTTGAACAAGGACTGGATCAGATGGAATCCACCCTGCAACAAGGAATCGAGGCGATGCAGAGTAACAAAGCCAGCACCGAAGGCCAGCCCCATGACCCCTCCGAAACCACGGTACTCATCCAAGCAGCTCAGGCACAGCTTGCAGGACTTGCACAGAGGATTCACAGCCCTTCAAACCATATGGAACGAGCTCTACGCCTCAACGCCATCACAAACTGCTTTGGAAGAATTCATGACTCCATTACCAAATTGGAATCAATTGCCCTCGCCAGTTCAGGATACTCTGCCAGCCCACCCCCCTCCACTTCCACTCCTCCCAGAGATGAGTTGGAACGATTTCTTACGTCTACCAGACATCGATCTATGCACTGGACAGCCTGTGTGTGGGATGAATGCGAAGCACACATGGATGGAAAGGACCGCCACTACTATCCCTCAGGACCCCGTCACATCCCTTCCCCTAGCCCCCTCTACTCTGCCTCCTGTTTCGTCACCCCTCACCACCCTAAGCGCAGAGCAGAAGACAAATGGGCTCTCCCTCCCGCTCTCACGAACGACAATGGACATCCAATATACCAGACTATAATCGCTACCCATGATGGACCCTCCTCGAATCATGCAGCACAGGATGATGACCTCCCGATCCCTGACGCTCCTGTTGACTACAATGACCCTTTCCCTGATGAACCATCCAGGGCCCTTGATGTTCGCGCCTTCCAGCTCACCCAGCACCTTAAAGGCAAGTGGTATTACAGTCTTCGAAAGGCTACCGCTACCGATCCTCTCTTTAATATCGTCAGCAAGAACACCAACCATCCAAGTTGGATTCTATATGATGGACTTCTTGTTAAAAGAGGGGAGGATGACAGTCGAGACTGTCCATATGTCCCCTATGAAGCTGCTTATGAAGGACAGAATATTAGGAACGAAATTATCAGAATCACCCATGAACAAATGGCACACATGGGAGCCCAGAAATGTTTCAAATACGCCTCCAGACACTTCTACTGGATGACCATGAGGAACGATTTCAAAGACTATATTCGCAGATGCCACCTTTGCCAGATGAACAAGCAACCTACAACCCTCCCTGACAGAGTTGTCACCCCTCTCCCTGTCCCCAGAGAACCATTCTCTTCGATTGCAATTGACTTTGCAGGACCTTTTCCAAGCGACAACAAGAAGGATCTAATCTTAGTTGTGTTGGATCGTTTCTCTGGATTTACCTATCTCATCCCAGTATCCCAAAACATCACTGCAGTCGAAACTGCAAACCTCCTTATTGAACGAATCTTCTCTGTCCATGGTTTCCCTACGTCTATCGTCTCTGATAGAGACCCCAAGTTTACCTCCCGCTTCTGGATGCAGTTTATGGCCAACATCAAGATTGATCTCAACATGGCTACCGCTTACCATCATCAGACAAATGGCCAAACTGAACGAAGAATCAGGACCATTCGCCAATGCCTTCGAAATTTCGTTAACCCTAAAGGCACCAAATGGACTCGCCACCTTCCCCATGTCCAAACCGCCATCAATGCTGCTCCTAGTGACAGCACTGATCTCTCACCCTTTGAGATTACCTTTGGACGCATCATAAACCTCCTCCCTAGTGTTAAGGTCATGCCTACTGCCGTTCCTTCTGCTGATGATATTGCATCTCAGATTATGAAGAACCAACAGCTTGCAAGAACCGCCCTCCAAAAGGCCAGAGCTCGCCAGACTACCACTAGCCAAAAGAGACGCAAAGAAGGACCCCCAATTATCCCAGGAAAGACCGAAGTCACCCTCAGATCCGAACCCTATGTACACAAGATAGGACGAAACCACAAACTTGTTGGACCTTGGCTTGGACCTTTCTCAGTCCTCGAAGGCCCTGACAAACATGATAACTATAAACTCAACCTCCCTCCCATCATGCAAGGAATCCACCCATGGATTCATCGCAGCCATCTTCGAATCTACCTCAGACCAAACCTTAAAGCCTTCCCAGGCCTTCCAGACCCCGCCTCTAAGGAACCAGTTACTATCGATGCATCTGGACAACAAGAATGGGAAGTTGAAAAGGTTATGAAGGATCGAATCTATCGAAGGAAACGCCAATTCCTAATCCACTGGAAAGGCTATGACGAAATCGAAGCAACATGGGAACCCCTTGACGTCCTTGAAGGAGCCAGTACCGCTCTCAGAACCTACTGGTTTGATACCTATAACGAAACCATCCCCTTCCACCTCCCTTGGACTCATAACGAATGTTGGTCAGCTTGGACAGTCCAGGAACCCGAATATCTCCCTCTATCACCAGAGCTTGACCCTGACGGATTTTGGGCCCCAATCCAAGACTCTGACTACTCCGAGACTGAAACCTGTTACTCTCTCCCCTCCCTTGAAGAAACTGAAATGGAAGCCTAACGGAATCATGTACCTTTCTTTTGTTTTATTTCTGTTAGGGGGAATGTAACGGAATCTACTATTATCTCTGCTACTCACTATACTGACGTTGGATATCGTCTATTTAGGATTCCCTAGTAACGCATATTCCTTCCTTGTACCTTCCTTATTGTTATAGTTTCCTATTGGGTAGTACCTTCCTTTACTCGCTTATTTGCACCCTTTGATGTTGTACCCAATTAGGATACCCTATGCTTTCCTACTATGTATTACTGGATTAGTACATCAGTTGCGATCCCTTGTTTGTTTGATTTCATTACTTGTTTTGTTAGTTATATCCTGTCGCTTCTATGACCTTGTTTAGGACTTAGATGTTTCGCTACTCATGTAGCTTTGTATTTTGATATTCGCTCTTTGGACATGATATGTGGTTTTACTTTATTTGTATTTAAAGAGCTCGAGATCCCCTAAGGATTCGAACTCTCAAGCCTCACAGGAACGCTCTTCTTTAATATACTACAAGTTGAACGGTCACTCTATTAATCTCTCATCTTTCTTATATCTCTTACAGAGATTCCACTCGACGCTTCCCCTCCTGTCCTTCAGTATCGCCGGATCTCCCTCTGGGAATCTCGCGATACCTAGGAGCAGGTTACAAGGGGGTGGGCTGGCAGAGTATCCTGAACTGGCGAGGGCAATTGATTCCAATTTGGTAATGGAGTCATGAATTCTTCCAAAGCAGTTTGTGATAGCGTTGAGGCGTAGAGATCGTTCCATATGGTTCGAAGGGCTGTGAATCCTCTGTGCAAGTCCTGCAAGCTGTGCCTGAGCTGCCTGGACGAGTATCGTAGTTTCGGAGGGGTCATGGGGCTGGCCTTCGGTGCTGGCTTTGTTACTTTGCATCGCCTCGATTCCTTGTTGCAGGGTGGATTCCATCTGATCCAGTCCTTGTTCAAAAGGACCTGGGTGGTGATCGATTTTTTCTGCCTCTGTCGAGTCTGGGATTGGGGCATCTTCAGTGTTCCACATTGAGATGTGTTGAGGTATGGCGAAAGGGTTGAGTGGTGTAGGAGAGATAAAAGATGGTTCGCTTTCAGGATCGAGGGTGTGTGCGAGATTGAGGTAGTGCTTTGTACTACTAGTCATGGCGGAATAGGCTTCTTTTATGGACTTTTTCTCAGTGGGGTCCACAAGGATCATTTCAGGACTTGCATGGCGTTCCTCATATATCCTGGAGAGGGCGTCTGCAAGAATATTGTCTTTTCCTGGCCTGTGGATAATATCGAAGTCATAAGATTGGAGGAACATTCTCCATCTTGTCTGGCGGTAAGGGAGGTTTGTCTGAGCTAGGAAGTATGATAGCGCTTTGTTGTCCGTTACCACTGTGAATCTGGTACCAAAGAGCATGGGGTGGAATGATTGCACAGCATCGACAATTGCAAGGAGTTCTAGCTCATGCACAGGATAGTGCAGCTGACTAGTTGCGAATTTTCGACTATGGAATGCTGCAGGGTGTGCCTTTTCGGGTGTAGGTCCTTGGCCAATCCATGCACCTGCTCCAACTTTAGAAGCATCGGTGAAGAGGTAGATTGGGTGGTGTGACTTATAGTCAATAGGACGAGGGTGGTGATGTTTTTGGCTAGTGTTTAATCTGTTGAAACGCCTCTTCATGCAGGGGTCTCCATTCGAAATCTTTTTGGGCAATTAGATCCGAGAGAGGGGCGCTAGCGGTAGCGAGGTGTGGTAGGAATTGAGCATGGTATATACCACACCAATAAAGGTTTGTAATTCATTTTTGATTTGGGGGTGTGCCAGTCTTGGATTCTCGTATTTTTTCAGGATCTGCATGGATTCCTTGATCATCTATAACATGTCCTAAAAGGGGTAGTTTATCGGCGAAAAATCTGCACTTGGATGGGGAAGCTCTGATGTTATGGTCCTGTAGTCTCTTACAAACCTGGCGGATATCACGGATATGAGCTTCAGAAGTGTCTGAAAAATTGTGATATCGTCTAGGTATGCCCAAACTGTTTTTCCAATTAGTCCATCAAGGACATATTCGATAACTCACATAGCTGTAGATGGTGCATTGCAGTCTCCTTGCAGCATTACTTTACATGCAAAGGTTCCGAAGGGTGTCTTGATTGTGTTGAGGGTTTCATCTTTAGGGGCTACTCGAATTTGGAAATACCAGTTGGACAGGTCAATGGTAGATCTGTATTTGCTCTGGCAACAGTTCTGAGAATCATAGATTGTTTGGAATAGTGCTATCGTTTTATAGTGATATCGTTCCTGGGGATCAGGTCTGCTAGGAGTCTGATTTCGCCATTGGGTTTGAGCTTTGGGAACATGTTGACAGGGTTGTTGGCTTCGCATGGGTAGATTATTTTTTTATTCTTCCAGTCCTCGATAATCTCTCTGTATGCTGGTAGGATTTTGTCAGGGACAGTGAACATTTTCGGACTAGATGCCGAAGTGGAATCAGTTAATTGATGTGGTGGTTAATATCTCGAATGGGCGGTAGTTCAGTAATCTTCTTGGATGGGAACACTTCAGGGAATTCGGAAATGAAGTCAGGGGTATCGGTATTTGCCATAGCAGAGAATCTGGCATTGTTCCTTTCTTGCAGGTGAGAGTGACTCCTTTGTCAGGGAAGGTGATAATAGCATTTCCGCAATCGATTACTGCATTATGGGCGGTCAGGTATGGCATTCCTAAGAAGATGTCATAGTTGTCTAGAGAGCAGACTAAGGCATCGGTGATGTCGCCTTTTTCGTCTCTACTTGGATCAAGGGTTGGGCCTTGTAATTGATGGTTGAGCGAGATCCTTTAACCGCCATTTTCAAACTGATAGGGGTATCGAGGTCTTTGGTAGGGATTTGGAAGGTGGAGACGAATTTTCCAGAGATTAGGTTATCTCCCATGGTTCCTGTATCGAATAAGGCCTTCGCTTTGTGGCCATTGACTGTAATGTAGGCTTCAAGGGCTCTGTTGGCGGTTCCAGATGGGCCTACATGGTTGGAAGTGTTTGTGACTGTAAGGGTGTCCTGTTCTTCCTCTTGAGTGTGGTAGGATCGGTGGGGTTTTCCTCTTCTCTCTGTTCCTTCTCTTCTTCCATTTCCTCTCTGGTTATATCCTCGATTGTTGTGCTGATTTCCTTTCTTCTCATAGCAGTCGTTTGAGTAGTGTCCAAGTTTTCCGCAATAGTAGCATCGGTCTTCTCGCTTTCTTCTATCTTTTCCTGAGGGGATAGCTTGGTGTGTTGGGAGGTGTTGTTTGAGAAGCGTTGGGAAGGTCCTTGGGTGTTGTTTCTGGGTTCTTTAGATTTGGGTTGGGAGACTGCATTGGATATAGCGTTGGTATGCTGATTTCTGTTACCATAGAGTCCTGTAGAGTGAGCGATAGAGTCCTTTTCTCAGCGATTTCAACTAGCTGGTCGAAGGAGGTATCTGAGGTGATATGGGGTTTGACGTCTCGCTTGAGTTTGATGTCCATGGCGTCAGGAGTCTTTGTTTTGCTGAGTAGTCTGAAAGCGTTCCTGGAGGTAGGCTGTCTCTGAGGGTTTCAAGGGAGATGACTGTATCCGTTATCTGCGCTGTTTTTCCATTAGTAGTCTGCTTGACTGCAAGCCATTGTTCATAGATTGTATCGGTAGATGTAGAAGGTAGAAAGTATCCTTCGAATTTTCTCTTGAGTCCTTCCACAGTTTTCGTTCCTTGGCTGTTGTCATACTGGGTGAATTTCTCGAGAGCCTTATCTCTGCAGTAGGCTCCATAGTACTGCAAGGCTTCAGGGTCTATGTCTTGGATTCCATAGCTGGATATGTAGCGGCGGACTGTATTGGACCATGAATTGATTCTCAATGGGTCTCGGTCTTTTCCTTCTCCTGTATAGAAGAATGGTGCTGCCCATTTGGGGCGGCTACTGCCTTCTGGTTGGAGAGACATAGCGGCGGGTCTGGGGCTTGGTGGAGGTGAAGGACTTGGGGGTGGAGGCGGCTCTTGGTCAGGGCTTGATGGTCTTGTAGGTGGCTGGCTAGGTGGCGCTTGTCTTGCTGGGTCAGGATCTTGGTCTGGGTCAGGCTTGGGTGTTCCTTCCTGATGTAGTTGCTCTTGGTCAGGGGTTTCGTCAGGTTCCTGGTCCTCTGGGTCGTCTTGGTTTTCGCTGTCTTCTGGGTTGTGTTCTGGGGCGTCGTCTTCGCTGCTTGATTCTTCTTCTGACGATTCTTGGTCTTGGCTTTGGGGCGGGTCAGGTTCTAGCACAGGTGGTGGAGCTGTTTTCTTTGTTGGAGCGGTAGGCTTTGGCTTAGCTGAGGATCCTGATGGGCTGCAGGAGCTTTGGTGAAGCGTCCTTTGGGGTCTCTTGGAAGCGAAATGGTTGCTATCTGGGGTGAGCAGTTCTCGCCAGGAGTCTGCTCTAGGCCTTTCAAGGGACAAGGAGGTGTACCGGTACTGCAGGGTCAAGGGAGGCGAAGGGTGATCAGTCCTATGCCGAGATCAAAGGGTGTACTTAAGTCTAGGTCAAAAAATGTAACCTGCTCCTAGGTATCGCGAGATTCCCAGAGGGAGATCCTGCGATACTGAAGGACAGGAGGGGAAGCGTCAAGTGGAATCTCTATAAGAGATATAAGAAAGATGAGGGACTAATCGAGTGACCGTTCAACTTGTAGTATATTAAGAAGAGCGTTCCTGTGAGGCTTGAGAGTTCGAATCCTTAGGGGATCTCGAGCTCTTTAAATACAAATAAAATATAACCAAATATCCTGTCCAAAGAGCAAATATCCAAATGCAAAACTACATGAGTAGCGAAACTTCTAAGTCCTAAACAAGGTCATAGAAGCGACAGGATATAACTAACAAAACAAGTAATGGAATCAAACAAACAAAGAATCGCTACTGATGTACTAATCCAGTAATACATAGTAGGAAAGCAAGGAGTATCCTAATTGGGTACATAGCAGAAGGGTACAAATAAGCGAGTAAAGGAAGGTACTACCCAATAGGAGACTATAACAATAAGGAAGGTACAAGGAAGGAATATGCGTTACTAGGGAATCCTAAATAGGCAATATCCAATGTGAGTATAGTGAGTGGCAGAGATAATAGTAGATTCCGTTACAGTGCGAGAAAGGATAAGGAAGAGAAAACTGCATCAAAAAGGAAGGCTGAGGAGGAGGAGCGAGACCGAGGACTTGCTATACGACTATCGGCAATGCAAGGAATAATAAGAACTGAGCAGTTAAGTTTAAACAATACCGAAAATGCATCCCTAGGTGCAGATCCTCAGGGAATCATCAGAAAACATCGTCGATTACCAGAACATATTACTGCATCTCCAGGAGGTGGTATCTTGGAAGAACGGGTACCAGAGAATTCTGCAACAATAGCTGCCACTCCACCAATTTCACAGCCTATACGTATACCAGAGCCTGTATTGTGGATGCCACCGATTTCTCCTATTCATCAAGCTCATTGCCAAGTACCTGCCAATATATCCTCATCCTCCCAAAATCCTACCCGCCAAGCACTTCCGGTAGCAAAGCTTTCGTCAATGTTTTTAGAGCTAACTCAAGCTCAAGAAACATAACGGGAAAAAGATAAGGAGGAATTTAAGATGCAAATTGAGACTATGGGAAATGAATTAAGAGAGATTCATTGTAAGTTAGAAGAGTTATGTACAATTATGGAGGATATTCGGGCAAGAACAGAGACTTTTCGAGGTAATAGGAACTGAGAAAGAGGTATTCTGACAATACTACTTACCTTGTTGGAATTGATCTCTTCTTATCTGTACCTATGTAAACCAGAGATTTTTTTTTTCATCTAACATCTCCTATGCGGTCTTGTCTTCAAGTTATCTTGTTGCTATAACCCTATTATTTTTGAAAATCTATTAACTAGTTTACAAATTCGTTTTCATTAATTCTTTTTTAAATAGTTTTCAAAAGTAGGAGAACAACAATTAAAGTAAAAGGAGGTTTCAGAGCCATACAAACAGATATGAATATTAGTTAAAATAGTAGTAACACGATACTAAATACCAATAGGTGAAGAGTAAATACGTTGCATAGAAGAAAAGTCTAGTGCACTCCAAAGACGTACAATATCAGCAAATCCCCATTCAACTACCTCCCGGCATGATGACATTCTTCTATTAAATTCCTTTTCCTCCTTACTTAATTGAAAACCATCAAAGGGTGAAAGTAAAGCTGTAGATACAGGATGAGCTGGATCTCCATAAAGGTGAAAAGATGGCGCAAACTTTTGACATCTAGAAAGGAGTTCACTATCTGACAATAATGCATTATCATTCCTTCTTCCTTCAGATGGTCCCCATAGATGATAAATAATACCATCCGGTGCCTTTACAGCAGAGTATTTTACAGCATGCATATGCTTATAGCCATTATAGCACTCCTTCTGCCACCGGGTTAGACGGCAAATCTCTCGAATGGTCCAGTCGATAAATCCCCAGCATGCCTTCAAGGGTGCTCCTTTAGCATAAATCTTACAGGCAAAGAGGTCTAATTTCGTAGTTGAGAGGTGTTTAGAAGCAAGCTGTGAGTTGAAATCATGTAACAAAAAGTCCCAATTCTGATAAATAAATAACAGAATCCAATTTACAGCCTCTGAAATCGTACCAGGGCTGTAGGGGAAAAAGATCGCAAGGGTTTCTAGACGAGTTGGCCATGCTAAGCGGCAAAGAAGTAAAAAAAAGGCTTCTTCATCAGACAGGCGTGCCCCTGAGGGTGTAGAAAATGTGGGAGGAAGGTCAAGTAATCTGGAGGTACGCTTAAGGTCCTGTAGTGTAAACCGAGTAAGATGGTAAACATCGTTATTGGTTAAAGATTTTAAAGTATGCTGGCGATAAGACTATCTAGCTAGAAGTTCCCAGCTGTAGCACTCGATAAGGTAAAGGAAGACCACTTCGGGAGTACACGCTTCCAAATGTTCTCTTGTTTCTTGATTGATCATTGATAGGAGATGCTGAACCGATTCCAAGTTTGCCATCCTCTCTGTCCGGTATGGTTTCGGGAGGGATGATTTCAGACTCGGATGCTGGAGAAATTTCAACTTATGCGATGTTACTCCTATGATGATCCTTTCCTTCTCAGACCACTGCTCCTCATAAGTCTCTTACTGCCTAACCCCCTTGATTAACTACATGGAGTATAGTCATAGGTCTGTGCAAACTTAAAAACTTTCTGTTCGCAACCGAATCGGGACTCCAGAAAAGCTCTAATAAGGGTTCAGATAAGTGATTCGGTTATGGAATACCTGGCGCCACCCTTACCAGATTTTTGCGCGAACCCTCCGGGCGCAAGGGATACTGTACCCCTAGTTCCGGTTCGTGTCAAAAGGGAGACAAGGCTGGAGAAACATGTTTACATGTGGCCATGCAAATTTTGGCGCTAAGCCCTATACCGGTAGATTCTGGGTAAACTCGACCCGCCGCTATCACCTGTATGGCAGTTACTATCCCCGGAACAGAGAAATCGCCACAGACTTAGTCTTTAAGAGGAATAGTGTCTGCCTTAAGAAGTATGGCGGCGGGTCGGGTTTGCCCAAAATTTACGGGTATTGTGCATATTACAAACTGTGGCTGATGTAACATACCGGTGATTCTCCCTCTCCCACCAAAAGTTGAACATTACTGTAGTGCAGGGAAAAAAAAAGACAGAAGGGAGAGGAGAAAGACACAAACAAACCCCGTTTGCGTGAAAGTCTGAAGTGGCTTCTAGTAGTACCGGTATTTAGGGGCATAAAAATCATGATGGTCAGAGCGAAGGTCGCCACCGTCGAACTTTTTGAGCAAAACGCCTACCCAACGAGTTGGCTGAGCAACAACGGGCGAATCGAGAAAAACACCGTCGACGCACTGCTATTTGAATTTATGCTCAGTACTCAGTCCTTTATTCATCATATCCGAGGTCTACACAAATTTTCCTTTTCTCTTCACTACCATGGGATATCACTCGATTTGACCGGCTATGTTTGCTACCCCCATGTGCCAAGACCTCCTCCTTTTTCCATCCTCCCGTTGTTCCCTCCTTACCTGCTGGAATTATCGGAGGCGTCACTGCAGGAAACTGCAGTGGTGAGGGCGATGGCTTCTGAGCGAAGACTGTCGCTCGAGGTTGCTTTTTCAGGGTGTGGTTGCACAAAAAGAAGCGCACCAGCTCCAGTCCGACGATCGGTACGGGGAATGGAGAACTGTGTTTGTGCAATGCATGTGCACAATTTGTGAAATGTGATATAAAAAAAATCAGCCAGTACTCGGAGGGTTCCCCAAAAATTGGGAAAAAATAACCCTTGTCTTCACAGAGGTTTGTATGGGATCGGCAGAAATAGTTTTCCGGTTTTTACTGACCCCCCCGAGTACTGTATTTGTTTATTAATTTTGTGACATTGTTTCCTTACCTTAGTCTCCGTGACACTAAGAGGAATCCTTGCTTAAAAACTACAATAATATTATTAAAAATAAAAAAAAGGTCTGTTAAATTTTCTTTATTAAAAAATACAATTTTATATAATCATGCTAGACCTCTCTCTTAGATTCAAGAAAATTATTTAAAAAATGGGTCTCTTTTCCTTAGTGAGGAATAATAGTAAAATTTGTGAGGAAAGGGACACTTCATCACCTAAACAGGCAAAGCCTCTTGGTGCTAAGTATTAAAAGGAAATATGCAGCCACTTTTACGAGCGCGAACGATAGATATCTTAGTCACGTGCCTGATATGGACGCTTTGCAACGAGAAAGTGCACCAGATTTTTCTTATCAGGCCTACGTGAGTAATAAATCTATCGGCTAGGCTGGTAGTCTAAAACAGAGACTGTCATAGAACAGCTTTGCTCGATTTGTGTTTTCGGCACAAATGGTACACATGCCTTGCCGTATGCGTCATACTTGTATGGGTTCACCAGAAATACCGGTAGTTTTCCGGCTTGTGATGACCCTCGAGTAAATTTATGTGAAGCAAGAGAAAACAAAGCGAAGGAGATCATAACCCGCCATTTTGGAATAAACCTGCGATCATTCTTCAAGCTAGGATACCGGTATATCTCACTGCTGCCCCGTGATACTCTAAGAGCTCCAATAAGCAGACTACGGTATGTGTTGCCAAAGACCAAAAAAACTTGCCCTCCGAGACTAGAGCCTACCAAGAGGAGAAAGTCCAACGCATCAGCACAGGAGCTGGATTATTCGAGCTCTCACCGTAACCTCCCGGTACTCATCCTGGTCCCTCTCACAAGAGCGAACGATAGCCGATTTGTTATTAGACCTGTAAAGAATACGACGTCTTATCGATTAGCTTATGTCTTCACGTTAGCATTTCACCACGGATGCTTGTGCCAAGGTACTTGTGGCGAGCAAAATAATCCGGTTGCCAAGATGTAGTAGTGCTGCAAATCTTCCGTGCAGAGAGACTTCTTGGCAACCGGATTATTTTGCTCGCCACAAGTAGGTTTGCGGAGAAACATTGCTTACCCAGCCACATAAGCACTGCTGGGAGCCTTGCTTTTTACCCACTGCAAAACCCGTTTTTCAATCGAGTTTACAAGAATATGTTATGCTTGTTGCAACAATGTGGAGTCTGAGCAGCCTCAAGCCGGGGAAGGAAACAAATACCTGTGCTTGAGGCTTTGCGGGGCACTGAATTTCCATAAAATAAAGCTCTGCGGAATCCCATGTATCGTACTCGGGGGTGCATGAAAGTGATTAACATTTTGTGGCGCAGTGTAGGCCAAAGTCATAGGACTCATTAGGTTCTAGCCTATCTGACCTGTCCTGTCACTTTGTGCTACACTGCGCCACAAAATGTTAATCACTCTCATGCGCCCCCGAGCACTGTACGAGTACCGTCACTATGCGAGGGTTTCTGATCCCGAGTATCGGTACCGCAGGTTGTCTTACAGCTACTCGAGTAGATACCATTACGTATGTTATGTCGGTGTTCCAGGGAACCCCTTCGGCAATCGAACCCGGGGGTTAGGAAGGGGTTGAATCTGGGCTTCTGAAAATGGGAATTGAAGGGGGTTCTTTAATGCCTTAGTAAAAATCGCAGAAAGTTTGTCTAGGAATGTCCACCTTTAACTCAGTTTCGTGAGTATTTATTGCTCAGAGGCAGGGAAAGAGGAGTAGTAGTACTAATTCATTTGCTTTTTTTGTTACACTCTGTTTCCTTTCCTATCATTTTATTTGTTTCTTTGCTTCTAGCTACCCTCAAATGTCATTGTTTACTGTTTTTTAGAAGAGGTTCTATTGTAACCCCCCGGTTCGAAAAAGCGTGTCCCAAGCCCTTCGAACATTTTTTGATGTAACCCCCATTCGTTGCAACACTGTGTTAAGTAACATGCCTAGAGCAAGGATGTTGAAAAACTGCTGTCGACCCTAGTCTGCATACTGGGGAATCCGCACAATTCCCAAGTACAGTATGGTGCCGATATATAGGGCAGTAAGGGCCCCCAGAGTGCGGGAGTCTGCGAGAATATTAGGCTATCAAAATACTAGACAGCACTAAGGCATCAGCCTTAGTCAAACCAAACACATAGACCATGACTTTTGAAGATTCATGAAACTAGGCGGAAAAATGATCAAGAGAGCATAGAACGAACTTCCAATAGAGTGCCGCAATAAGGGAAATTTTGGTAATTAATTCCGAAGAGCGTGAGTGCCGGGACTCGGCTTCTTGCCTCCCCCCGGCTGATTAGAAGTGAACCCCAACTACGGCAACATACTTGGCTAACTTGGTGTTCAACCACTCTCATGAAATCAACCACTAACACTCCCGTACCATGCATTCCCGACCCTGCATCCACTGCGGATCATAAACTCCATTCTAAGCAGCTTCCGTCCCCCATCTCCAGGAACGCCATTCCTCAGTATTTATAAAAACAGTGGCACGAGTATCAGACGAAAAAGCAATGCGAGCCTACACCACACAAGCCTATCGTGCGGACTCCAGGAGGCGACATGCTAACTAAATTGAAAGAGTATGTGTATTTTTGAGAAATAAATCCCCCTAAACAACTGAGGTATCCGCTTACTGATCATATCTCCCTCGCTGTTGGATTGCCTATAGGGCATGCGGTTAGGCGGATATGCTAATATGCGGGTACGCGGCTAGGAGATATACGGTTATAGGGCATGTGGCTTTGAGGTTTGCGGCGATTTAGCATTCAGCAGTTGGTTGTTGTTTTCACATCCTATGCCGCGAGGCATAGAATATCGGTTAGTTGTAATTTACTTATCGTACGTAGCAAAATTCTTAAATAATAGTGAATTTACTCGGGAGTGTTGATAAAAGTTGGCGAACCATTTCTACCCATTCCTAGTAAATTTCTGTGGGCAAGAGTTATATTTCTAGACTTTTATGGATACACATAAGCACGGTACAGGAAAGAGTATATGAATTGCCATTTCTACTGTATGGTGCATATTCGAGTTTAAAGCTCCTATGCTGCAACACAATTACTAAAGTACAGATCAAAACGTTTGGCTCGATGGCCTTCTTACGCTAAGCTTCTATTTCTACCCCCCCGCTGCGAACACAAACCTCTATCAGAATACACCAAACTAATAGCCAGGCACATTATCAAACCCATAGAGAACGTAAAAACTTTAGGTCGCTCTTAAAAAAAAAACCATAATTGTATGGAGAGAAAACGTCAGCCAAGCGGGAAGTATAGGATTGCTATATACAGTACTCATTAACCGGAAACGGGTAAGTTACTGATAACGTTGAAAATAATATATAAATAGCCCGACATAGCGCCCCGGATCTAGCTTTGAACAGATTGAGAGAGAGCTGGCTTCTATCTAGAAAAAAAAGTGGGAAAGGGAAGAAAAAAAACACTACCGACATAATTGCACATTAGGTGACACGGCCATTCCTAGTCTTTCAATCATACAATGCATCCCGTCCGTAGACTTCTAGCCTAAAGCAAATATAACTAAGGAAGAAGGAAGAAGGAAGAAGGAAGAAGGAAGAAGGAAGAAGGAAGAAGGAAGAATGAAGGAGGAAGAAGGAGGGAAGAATGAAAGGGAGGGTAGAAGAAAAGCACTCTCATACATAGAAATCCGAGATGATTTACTCCCGCGGGCATCCCCTCATAGGAGGCGAAAGGCAAGACAAGATAGGGGGAGTGGGGAGGGTAGGGCAGGGCCATATTGGGAACAGGAAGCAGCCTGTGGGAGATTCCTTCTAGAGTGTATTCCCATTCTAATTATAACGGTTCGGGGGTCAGGTCTTCGTCGGATACATGATAAGGAAATAAATTGATACTTTGGGTCCGGAGACCGATTTTTATGGGGTAGGTGTGAATGATATTTTCCGGTGGATGGTGGAGATGGAGGGAGTGGGTTGGAGAAGGTGTGTATGTTGGTGTGACGAGTATGGGCAAAGTCCCATATACTCATAAATGGGTAAGATGGGATTCTTGCGCATGTTAAGATAAAGGGAAACTCTTGCGCTTAGAACGACGGAAAGGCGGCGGGGCCACTCGATCACGTCCCAGTGGCCTCGAAGGCAGCAAGATAGCGGGGTCAGGGGTAGTGTCGGATGTGTGGCTGAGCTTGGGAATTGGTGCTTCCGGGGGCGCTTCGGGTTGATTCAAGGAAGAGATAGCAATAACCTCCGTGGTGCTGTGTCCGGTGTCAGAAATAATGCCTTCCTGTTGTGACATGGGACCTAATAATTCTACTCCCTCTGGGCACGCTGCAGGGATGGAGATTCGTCGTGTCAGGTAACCCTTTGGTGATATTTGGTGACTAAAGGTCTTGGCTCTGGCAACAGCCTCACCACGCCGATGCGCCCGGGCCCGAGCGGAGTCCAGTCGTATCCATCCAACAAAGCGGGATTAACGTCCACTCGCTCTAAGAGGATCTCCGCTACGCCCTTGTGTTTAAATCTAGCAGCGCATCATAGTGTCCTGCCCTACACATCTAATGAATTAGGAACGACATCTTCACACTCCAGAAGTAGCTTCATCATACCCCCATGTCCAGATATGGTAGCATATGATAGCGCTATCCGACCAGGCATATTCGACTAACCAGAATTTGCATTCTCTCGCTTCAGAAGTAGCTTCATGTACTCTCATGTCCAGATCCAGTAGCATATGATAATAGGCAGCCCGTCCTCCAGGCTCTATAGGGCCCCAGACTATTGAGAACACTGGCATGAATCAATGGGATTAGGTTGGTGGATGCTTGGGCTTTCTGGTCTTGCGATTTTCTTTGGACGCGCGGGCTTAGTGATGATAATGAGATTTGTATTATCGTGAATGATACTTCTACCCGTGGCATATCATAAGCAGGAAGAATAGGAAAATTATCAGGATTAGAGTCCAAAGCAAGAAGGGAAATGCGGAACCAGAACCAGGGGCAGAGATAGGGATATATGGGGCCAGGAGTGGGCGTAATTGAATTGGTGGAGACTGTTCGAGTCGTACAGTTTTTTCCTGAAGAGGGCTATATAGGGAAGGAGGATAGAAAGAAGCGGCGAGTGAAATATCGTATGGATCATGCATTGTACGTAAAGTATGAGGTTTCGTTGCCGTGAGTGGATGTGCTACTTTGCGTGAAGCATTCCGATGAGTGACAGAGATTGGCATTCGATCACGGTTCTCCGATGATTCGCAATTGGGAGTTCTAGAATCCGATAACAACCTCACTGGGCCCTCTCGCTCCTTCATGGTGGCATCTAATAGGAGGGGCCGTTGACCATTGCTATCCGATGAATCGGGATTGACATCCCCTCGCCCTAGGAGAGTTTTCACCAGGCCCCCGTGTCCATATCCGGGAGCATATAGTAGTGATGACCGGCCGTACTTGTTCGACGAATCGGGATCGAAATCCAATCGCTGCAGGAGTGCCTTTACCACACCCTTATGTCCAGATTCGGTGGCGTACGATAGTGGTGTCCGGCCATCCATATCCGGCGAGTTGGGATTAACATCCGCTCGCTCTAGCAATAACTTTACCGCTCCCTCCTGCCCAGCCTTCGCAGCATGTATGAGTGGTGTTAGGCCCTGCTTATCTGACAAAATGGGATTGACGCCACCCTGCTCAAGAAGCAGCTTCGCAAGCCTGTAATTCCCATATTTAATAGTCCATATTAATGGCGTTTCACCGTTCCAATCACGCCCATTCAAGTCCCATCTTTCCATCTTTACCATATCAGTCGCGATTTCGGTAATGCCCATGTATGCGATGCAGTGTAGTCCAGTAAATCCCCACGAATCAGGATTTCTGCCATCTTGACAATCCCATCTAGGAGAGGACTCAAGAGTCAGCTGACGCAGGAGGATGTCAACCGATATGTGGTTTGCGTCCCGCTGAAGAAGTCGTAATGCAAGGTGCTTCACGCCTTCGGTCATCTCCTTCCTAGCGTGGAATCCCCAGTAACATGAAGCATAGTGGAGAAACGGGGCTGTCGACGGGATAGGGTCGAGAGTGCTTGAAAGCCCACAGATCAACTGAAAGTTTAAATAGGTGAGGCATATTTCTGCCATCATCGAGTGAGGTGTGGTGAACAAGTTAGGATGTGCGGCAAGATACTCTTGAAGGGTGAAATGTGTGAAACGAACGGTTGACGCTTGCTCATCAATTGTAACAAGGCCTAAAGTGCAACTCAATAGGGTCCTTGTCGACGGGACATTCTGGACATTGAGGTCTGTAGTCCCTATTTCCACCGCTAATGCATGGCACAGCTCCTCTGCTTTTAACGGCCGTTCGGAGCGCGAAATCCACATCAGCGCCTCCATTCCAAGTTTCACTTTGTTTCCTCCCTGCTCCCCTATGCGACCCAATGTTGTGCTGTATGCATTATCCAAACCCAAGCCGTTGGTCATCCTGTGAAGCGTTTGTCTTCTTTGATGTATTGTCGCATCTTTCAGAACGGCATCCATAATGAGGGAAACAAGAAGGAATCTAGGGCCCACTGTTAGCGGGCAATCTTGGCCTCAATTCACTATCCACAGATGGCACATACGCCCCGGAAATCTTGTCTAGAATAATTCTAAGAATTTCCGCCTTCAATTCCGTATCCATCGCATCCAGCTCGGAGTCCTTTTTCAACCTCATTGTAACATATCCTCGAATATCTTCCTCAGTAGGCTTTATGAGGATCAAGTCGAGGTATCCCGGAAAATATTTCTTCGCTTCATCTCGAATGTATGGCCTCCCAGTAATGAATAGTCGGGTGTTTGAGCACTCCCGGAGAATGTGCCGTAAAGAGTCCCAAAGTTCAGGTCGATTTTTTGTGGGAAACTCATCTAAAGCATCAATGCAGATAAATCCTCGTTGCAGGGATGAGAGAGACCTGACAAGCATCGCGCGGATTTTGAGGAGCTGGAGTGCCCGGCCGCCAACCTCTTTCTTCGCTCGCTCAAAGGCTTCTGTTATCTCTTCCGGGATCGGTTCTACCCCCGTGACAAGCTGCTTTAAGAGAGCCGCTAACACACCAGCCGCAGATTGCTCTTTGTGAGCATGGAAGTCGCAGTACACACAAGCGACAGCCACATTATCCCCATCAATTGCATCGCACAGTGTGTCAATCACAAGAGAGCTAGTGTTTATACGCTTAGTTTTGCACGTCATATCAATAGAGCTACTTTTACACACCTAAGATATGTCTTCCCCACCCCTGGATCCCCATAGCAGAATAGCACAGGATTGACAGTCTGATCCTCATTTGTATGCCATTTCTCAAACTCGCTCGTTCGGAGAAGCCACTTGCCTACTCCATCTACTCGGCCCTCACTCACGGCCCGATGCCGTTCCCGTGGTGCTAAGGGAGACAGCCACTCCAAAATCTGGTGTTTTTTTTCCTCGTCCCCCACCGGTATCCCGTAGTTGTTCCATACATTAAAACTGCCGGCCACATCGTGTATGGTAATTGTTGGGCTCTGATGTGCCGCAGAGCCCATCTTTTCTTGCCTACTGTTCGTGTTGTTGGTGTGCTGTCGGTGGATTAAAAGAGGGGGTAACAAGAGACAGAAAGGATGTTTTTTTAGAAGGGTTCGGGAGAAGGCCAGCGAAGCTGAAAAGTACTAGTAGGGCTCCGCAAGCACTGCCCAAGCCGTCAACTGAGGTTGTTTTTTTTAGGGTGTGGTGGCACTAAACGCAGCTCCAATCCTTCGGCTTGAGGACGGTATCGTGCTGCACTCGTGCATTCATCCCCAATCATCTCTCCTCGCCAAGACAGCCAAAGCATGCGAGAATCAAAAGACGAGAACTGGGCACTTCTAACTTACTCGAGTAGAGCTTGCTTTTTTTCTTCTTTGTTCCTGTGATGTGAACCTACCGTATTCCGCTGTTAGAGCCGCACGTGTTTATACTCCCGTAAGAACTGAGAACCTCGCGAGGACGTTGGAGTTGCCTCTCCTCGTAAGGTTTGCCTGTGCCTTTTTACTTGTCTCAACCAAGACTGAAAGAGATTCCAGCCTGTATTTTCTCCTAAGGGGGAAATTCTGGACACCCTAGCCTCATTCTTAGTTTTTCCGGCACGGTATTGAAAAATACCTACTCAACACCTTTCGTCCGATACCCTTTTTACACCGCATGTATCCATTTTCGCCACCATCTCTCACAGCACAATGAGAATCTGCCAGAATTCGGCCAGCAACCCTGTAGATAGCATGGGGAGTAATACAAATTTTTAAATGTTCCGAAGGGGCGAGGAAAGTGTCATATAAGTGCGTGGGGCCAGTTGCCATGTACTCGTACAGTACTTTTTGTATGGGATCCCATTCAAAAATTTAGGGCGTATCGTAATCGTGAGCAATGAACACACCTTTAGTCTCTTGGACTTCTGCTTCTAGAGATTTGAATGTGTAGTAATTATCTAACTGATGGAAAAAATTTTAAGGTGCTTTCAAGATGGGTATTGACCTACATATTTACAACTTTCGGAGGTGGCAAAGAGGGCCGTACCTGAGCAGCGCCATTCCTACAGATCGGTGATGACCCGTGTTAGATAAGGTCGGGGGATTACACAACTACCGGTATGCTGCTGGACAATGCAACACCTTAGCGATCTCCAAATACGACCAACTTCAAACTCCTCTAATTCAACAACTCAAAACCTCAAAAGCCTCTGTAAAAGTCTTTATTTATGGTTGTCTAAAGAATTACAGAGAGGTTTAAGGAAATATGAACTTCCTGCTGTGCTAGAGCAGTTCAAAGATTTCCATTTTAGGTGTCAAATTAACACACCCTAAAATTACTGTATCAGGTAATTTCTTGGCAGCACCATGCCTAATGCAGTAATGGATACCGTCGATCATTTCACTTTGTGAGATAATCGAACCAAATTAGGAAGGTTATTGGCGCTTAGTAATTCACGGCGAATTAACACAAGTGTCGATTGGCAGCCCGGCACAATACTCGAGTATGGCTACTGTACTCGTAGGAGTACTGTACTAGTACAAACTGAGCTTAGAAGAGGGTACTTGTAGAGTACGTTTGTTGCAACGAGGTGAATTTTCGGCTAACTCCTTCGAGTACAGAAAGAAAACAGACAGCTAAGCCTCCAAGCCAGAAGCGCTACCAAGTGCTGCATTTTGAATATCTTAAAATGAGGCTCTGCAAAATCCCACTGCGCCAGAACTTCCAACCACCAAGTCTCTACACCTCAAATGGCTGTACTTGAGTACTGTACGACTACGGCTGCCATAATGTATGTTTGGTATTATTTTATAACATGCCCAGAACAAAGACACATCCCATCAACAACAGTCTAGTGTACCGTACATAGAATTGAGCCTCAGGATTTTGGAGGTAAGGTATGGTTGGGTTATGCGATTTTTGGCTAGGATAGGAAGTTTCTTAAGAGCTGCCTAAGAACTGTTTTTCGATCCTATGGGTTCTGCTCTTTTGATTAGGTGGGTATTAGGTGAAAGATATTGGCTTTGCGTGGGTGTGTACAAAGCAAACAAGGTTAGTTTTAGGTGCCCAGAGTATCGGTAGTGCGGCTGAGTGGTTTGCCAGCACAGAATCACAGTGCCTGGCAGAGAGATGAAATAATTGCCATACACCAAGGGCCATTATGCTAGACACCTAAAACCAGCTCTGATTGTTTGAATACACATTTATTCAAAATCTGTATTTCTTGTTTAATACTAACCGAATAGAAAAGAAGTCGATTTCACCAAAGAGCGATTTCTGTGTATAATAATTCTATTAAGAGTTTTCCTCGTTGAGTGTTAATTATGTTAATTGTTTTTGGTTGACTGCAAGGCTGATTTCGGATGCCTTCCCTCCAATCCTACAGGACCTCTGGCTTGGTGCCAACCGCTCTCTTTAAAGGCCAAGAAACCTTTGGCGGTATTCCTCGCTGAGGCCAGTCCGGAGTATGACTGGCCTGCGGAGAGGTATTTTTGTTTGACCCGAGCCTATGAAGCTCCTAGATTCTGCATGGGGAGGGTCGTGCTAAAACCGTGGCGTTTTGCCACGTTCCCACCTTCCTACGGAGGTACAGGGCATAAGTATTGTATGTTACACAGGCACCTCACGCATAGCCCTCTGTCTGTGTAACATACAATACTTATGCCCTGTACAGGGGGTTAAGGGTAAGTACGGCGAGGCTGCCCTGATTGGCTCGTAGGCCTATCAGCCAATCTGGGGTCGCGTACGGTGAGCTCGTTTCGCCAAGAGTTCGCCAGACTTTTTTCCACCTGCAAAAATCGTGCCAAGATTGGCTGTTCCGGTGGTCACACACACCAAAATTTTGCGTGGGTGAAACAAAGTTCGCCGTACTTATGCTCACCCCCTAGTACCTCTGTAAGCAGTGAGGCGAAAGACGGGGAGGGAGCGAACAGCTGAGTGAGGGAATTTGGTTGAATAAAGCTTTGAGGATCGGGTGGATTACCTTTTGGGGCTATGTGGAGCACTGGAGCCGGGAGGTCCCCCGAGTACCCAATACCGAAAAATCTGCGGAAACTCACTAAGTCCGGACTAGGATATCTTAATTCTAGTCTAGTAAGGTATCGTATAGCTTGAGATTTTGGGTAAAAGAATAGGCTGTCATTGGTGAGAGCTTGCTGGGATAAACTGGCCAATGAGAAACACCCGCTGAGGGTGAATTCTACTCCCTCACTGGCCGGATTTAACATATCCTGGTCCGGGCTTAGTGAGTTTCCGCAGATTTTTCGGTAGGAGCCAGTGAGAGGCCTAGGTTTCCTTGGACCAGAACTGCACCAAGGTACTGTATCAGCCCGACTCAAAGCAAACGCATGATTACTGGTACTTTACCGGTACTATACTCGAGTACTTGTAATTTTCTGACGTTTGTGAACACAGCTGGGTCTGCATAGACTATGCAGCCAAGAGGCTGTGCATCGGTCCCGAACTCAAGTATCTTTGGGGTATTCCTTTGGTAAAAACCCTGAGCGAAGGGAGCTCGCAGGTACTTGAATTTAGGTCAGAGTTTTCAATTTTATGCATTGTTACTGCTGATATCATTGGGCCATCTACCTTACCATATGCGAACATATGCAGACCCGTTGTGTTCACAAGCGTCAGAAAATTATGAGTATCACTCCGGAGGATTCATAAAGCTCGGGGGAAAGGTGGTCAGGAGGACATAGAACGAACCTCCGATAGAGCCTCATAAGAGGGGGAAGTTGGTAATTAATTCCAGAGGGCGGGGGTATTGAATCACAGCTTCTCACCCTCCCTCCCAGCCGACCAGAGGTGAACCTCAATCACCACAAGGTGTGTTTTGTTAACTTGCCGTAAAAACTGGAATAATTGGACCTCACGCTAAGATGTCTAGAATTCCCTCCTTTGATTAGCGAATAAACTTTCTTTCAGCCCTCTACTAAGACAAATAAAAAGAAAAAAACGATTAATCTTACTACCGGTTGGAGAATCAACTCCAACGTCCTCGGGCGAGGTCCAATTACGGTACTTCAGTTTTTACGGTAGTGCGATACAACGGACATACCTGTAGAAGATCACCACTGACGTCTCTTTACCATGCATCGCAAGCCCAACGTCTACTGCGGATCACAAATCCCCTGCGAAGCGACTTCGGCTGCTCATATTTAGGCACGCCGTGCCCTAGCATCTACAAATATATTCACAATAGTAGTAATTGCCATAAGCGTAAAAGATAGTAAACTCATAAGCATGAATGTGCAAGTAAGCGCTGGGGCCGGAAAGAAGATGCTTACTAGTTTTTATGTAACCGGGGTTCTAACTTCGGTAGATACTGTAGAGAGGGTGAGTGAATCTAGCTATGAGCTGCTTGAGCTGCACGCTGGGTGCGGCCAAGCGAAAGTACTATAGGGATAGATGAATCGGTGTTCGGAACCAAGCAGTGCGTCCGTCTTGGGGCTGGGCGGGGGCCGACCACTTTCTGTCACCCCGTCTCTACCTCAAGGCAATTTGCCCGAGGATTCGGAGCAGTGGACGTCGGCCCCGCGGCACCCCACTCTTAGCAGAGTCTAGCCCTAGTAATGTCTCATTTTTTCTTTTCTCTTCTACACTAGCGTATCAGCACTATCTTTCCGTTACTCCTTTCATAGTACGGTATCCACTTGTAGTGTGCTGTATTCCGAATTTGTTAAGGACACTGCTAGTAATGAATGGGCCCTAGTACAAGTAACTGAAGTACCCGGAACACCTCCGGCTAGCAATGGCACGATACCGGTGGTGGTAGACTAGTGAATAGGAAAAGCAAATGTTTAGTGGAACCTAGCATTGATGCATGCCCTGACGACTGATTGCCGGGCACTGGCGTTGGAGTATCAGCACTTCATTTATATTATGGGTAGGTACAGTACCTAAAGCATCTAGGTTTAGGAATCGATAAGCAACACAAGGTACAGTTTTATACTCTGCGATGTACAGCATATCCTCTAAGGTTCATGATATACTGAAGTAAATATACTAAGATTTCAATATGCAACGAGTTGAATTAATACTACAGTAAGTTGGGGGAGTGGAAAGGACTCAATAATAATAACTATACTACTCGCGGTAGGGGTAAAGTATTGGAACAAGTTGGGGTCAAGATGGCGAATGCAAGACTTCCTTCATTCAGATCCCAAGATACCTAAGAAGGAAAATAACCGCTCTTTGTTTTGTTCCTCGCACAGACATTTGCCCCCTTGTTTGTTCCGGTGCTTTTCCCCTACCGCGAGTGATACCTAGTTGTGAATTGCGTTATTGGGAAATTTTTGGGTTTGTCCACCTCTTTATCCAAAATTGGGGACTTATTTTCATCTCAAGGTATATTTCTCCTCCGCTTTGAGTGAATATTTTTTGATTTCTCTACCCAACAAGCAATCAGCGCTCACTTGTATTATTAGAGACCACCTCCTGACGTGGAGCCGGGTGAAAAGGGTAGTCACCCGCTATCTACCCTGCCAGCGGTTTTACCCGTATCCCCCGCAGCCTCCCACAGTCCCCGATTTACACTTACCAAAACAAAATAAGAGCAAATACGGCACCAAACAGAGGCAACAGTGGGAGAGAGGATAATGACAGCGAGATAGAGATGTCTATTCGTCGTACTTGGCTTACTCGCTAAACTGATGGAAATAACAGGTGTATATATGAAAATCAAAACGCTCTCCTCAGTCGTCCAACAAGCACCACACGTTTCCACCCCCATCCACACATGTCTCTCCATCATCTTGTCTATCCCTCAAAGAAACAAAACAAAAGGAACATTCTGTATTATTCCCGAACAAAAGAAATGCTAAACAAAGACTTCCTCCATTCCCGTAGCCTCTATGCTTTCCATTCTCATATCCGTGCATCAATGAAACATCTTTCATAACCTCTGTGCTTCCATGAAACAAAAGAAACTCTAGCATGGCGAGCAGCATTTCCAACACTACCGTCCCTCAAGAAGCCTCAGTTTGTCGGGCCCGTCGTCCTTCGTGATAATGGCCGTGTTTAGATTTGAGAATGAGGGCGATGTCCCTTTTGCCGTCCGGTTTGGTCCAGGGCTTTTGGAAGCCCGTCCTCCAGGCTCTGTGGGGGCCCCGGACCACTGAGAACACTGGGGTGAATCGACGGGGTTAGGTTGGTGAATGCCTGGGTTTTCGGGTCTTGTGACTTGCTTTGGACACGCAGGCTTGGTGATGATAACGAGATTTGTATTATTATGAACGGTACTTCTGCTCACATGATACACTAGGAATACTATAAAAAGTGAATCTCAATCAAAAATGGAACCGAAAAGGAAACAGGAGTATAGTATGAGCGAAATTACAAAATACAATTGGTTTAGCCGGCACCGAAGTACCAATCGGCGCCAGGCTTAGAAGGGGCCGGGGATAGTTCAGGGGAATCCCCATACCCGTAGCATATCATAAGCACTAAGAATAGGAAAATTATCAGGATTGGAGTCCAAAGCAAGAAGGGAAATGCGGAATTGACATCCTCGCGCCACAGGAGCATTTTCAGGCCCACATATCTAGATCCGAGGGTGAGTAGTGGCCGGCCATGCTTATTCGATGAATCGGGATTGAAATCCAATCGCTGCAGGGGTGCCTTTACCACACCCTTATGTCCAGATTCGGTGGCATATAATAGTGGTGTCCGGCCATCCTTGTCCGACGAATATTCATATTCTGCCATCGTCGAGTGAGGTGCTGTGAATAAGTTGGGGTGTGCTGCAAGATACTCTTGGAGCGTAGGATGTATGAGACGAACAGTTGATGCTTGCTCATCGATTGTGACGAGCCCTAAAGTGCAGCTCGATAGGGTCCTTATCGACGGGATATTGCGGACATTGAGGTCTGTGGTCCCTGCATCCACTGCTAACGCATGGCACAGCTCCTCTACTTTTAATGGCCGCCCAGAACGCGAAATCCACATCAGCGCCTTCATTCCAAGCATCACTCTGCTTCCTTTCTGTTCTCTTATCCGGCTCAATATTGCGCTGTACGCGTCATCTAAACCAAAGCCATTGGTCATCTGATGAAGCGTTTGTCTTCTTTGATGTATTGTCGCATCTTCTAGAACTGCATCCATAATGAGCGAAACAAGAAGAAATCTAGAGCCCACCATTAGCTGATAACCAGGGATTAACAATCTACAGATGTTACATACGCCTCGGAAATCTTGTCCGGAATAATTCTAAGAATATCGGTCTCCAATTCTACATCCATTGCATCCAGCTCTGGGTCCTTTGCCAACCTCATTGTAATATATTCCCGAATATCCTCCTTAGTGGGCTTTATCGAGTTTAGATCGGGGTATCCTGGGAAATATCTCTTCACTTCATCTCGAATGTGGGGCCTCCCGGTAATGAATAGCCGAAGATTTGGGCATTCCCGGATAATGAGCTGTAAAGAGTTCCAAAGCTCAGGTCGATGTTTTGCGGGAAACTCGTCTAAACCATCGATGCAGAGAAATCCTCGTCGTAAAGATGAGAGAGACTTGACAAGCATTGTGCGGATTTCGGGGAGCCGGAGCGCCCGGGGGCCAACCGCTCTCTTTGCCCGCTCAAAGGCCTCTGTTATCTCCCGCGGCACCGATCCCACCCCCGTGACAAGTTGCTTTAAGAGAGCCGCTAACACACTAGTCGCGGATTGCTCTTTATGAGCATAGGAGTCGCAGTACACACAAGCAACGGCCACATTTTCCCCGCCAATCGAATCGCACAGTGTATCTATTACGAGGGAGCTGGTGTTTACGCACTTAGTTTTGCATGCCATTCAATAGAGCTACTTTTACACACCTCAGATATGTCTTCCCTACCCCTGGATCCCCATAACAGAATAACATAGGATGGACAGCCTGATCCTCGCTTGTATGCCATTTTTCGAACTCGTTCGTTCGGAGAAGCCATTCCCCCACTCCATCCACCCGGCCCTCACTCACGGCCCGATGCCGTTCCCGTGATGTCAAGGGAGACAACCACTGCAGAATCTGGTGCTCCTCAATCTCGCAGTTATTCCACTCATTATTATAACTGTCCGTTACATTACGAACGTTCCCGCTTACGGCAATGGTCGGGTTTTGATATGCCGCAGAACCCATCTTGTCTTGCCTATCACTCTTCTTCTCCTTGATGTTGGCGATGTTCGTAGAGGAAAAATAGGGGGCAACGAGATAGAAAAGGTGTTTTTTTCAGTGAAGGTTTGGGCGAAGGTAGGTAGAAGCTGAAAGTGAGGCCCCCCCCCTCTCAACACCTGTCTACAAAAACGTGCGCAGTGCGGTGGCACTAAAAAACATGCGCAGTGCTAGCTCCAATCCGGCGACTTGAGCATGCGTTCAGTTCCCGCCAAGGCAAGAGAAACATGCGCAGAATCAAACATGCTCACCCCACAACCTTGCAAGCCCTCCCTGTAGAGATACTAGGAAGGTTTTTTTATGCTGGGAAATACGCGAGGCTTCGCCCATAGCTAGGGGTGACGCTTCAACTGTCTCGAGAGAAGACACAATCACAAAAAATCATGAAAAATCAATATTTCTTTAGAGGCAAGCCAGAAACACTGGAATTTCTTTGCTAGAGGACGATTATGCGGGCGGCTTGTCTCCTAAAACTAGCAATTAATCACTGTTTAGGACAAGGGCCGGACCAGGCTGTGGTGGGCCACAGGGAATATTTTCTTTTTTTGTCTCAGCATCGCATTTTTTTGTCTCATGTGTCTTTTCTCCTATGCAAAAAATATCGATAATATACTGCGCATGATAGGCCTCTTGTCCCGTGCAAACCAATAACATACTGCGCATGATGGGTCTGATGAGAAAATTTTGGTGAATTTTCTAGCGGTATTGCTACTTATCCACATGACTGCTTTATTTGGAAATTCACACTTTCTCTTGGCAAAGAAGCTAAGAGATACAGTAAGGCACACGAGAGAGCAGACCTCGCTAATGAGTACTCGGGTGAGGGGTGAAGTATTGGGACAAGCAGGGGGGTCCAATGCCCGCGCAAATTACTCAAATTGGTGTCTTCAATCCCACTTCAAGTAATTTGCACAGACATCACGCCCCCTGCTTGTCCCAGTACTTCCCCCCTACCCCTAGTACGGTTAAGCTGTAGGGCAATAAAAACTTGCAATATTATATTAAATTCTCTGTGATTCCCTTTCACTTAATAACTTTTTTATGAGTAAAACTTACCGCATAAACTGGGAAAACTGGAAATGGTGCTAAGGCAGCCACGCAGAGCTGATCACAATAGGCGAGCGAAATTCGCAAGAAAGTTGCCCGCTAGGGTTAGATCCTGACGATCAGTTCCAACAGGGCGTTGTTTCTCCCAGAGTTTTTACTTTTTCAAGGGAAAGAGTTTCCCGTTGAGGTTTACTCTCGCTCGCTTACTAAGCCACACTTTATTTGATTGCTCTAGCGCCATTTCCAGTTTTCCCAGGAGAAACCCTTTTCAATACCATGCAATTAGCGCCTTACGTTTCAGATACCGGTACCACTGACCGAGAAATATACCACTCAAAAAATGTGAAACCATGTTACCCGACCGTAGCGAGAGGGTAACCTTCCTCTCCTCTCATTTGAGGTAAGCCCCCCACTGATTTTTCCCGCTAAACTAAAATACATTATTGTCTTTCAATGTTTCCACTCCCTTCTCAATAGGAACAGGGCCAACAGTCTTTTGTTTCTCTCTTGTACTCTATAATAATAATAATACTAATTGTTGACAGCCGATACCTTTCTGCCTGCGTTTTGAGGATAAAATTGCCTGTTGGCATAAATATTTCTCTTAAATTGGTTGGTGATTCTGTCTTCCCTAATTATAATACTACTAATATGATTTTAATACAGTACCAATGTCAATCATCTACCCAGTGTATGAGAATACTATGACTTCCGCAGCCAGAATGAAGTTTGACACTAAAGGTGGCAATTCCAATTGAAAAGTGTTCAACTTCAAGCCGGCTGTGGGAGTATCCATTGATTGTCTTATGGAGAGATTAGTTTGCCATATGTGTATCTTGCGGGAGATATACTTTTGCTTCTGCAGGTGGAATGAAGTTGGACACCAAAGGTGGCAATTTCAATTGAAAAGGGTCCAACTTCAACACAGCTGCGGAAGAACCTATTAGCGGCTTTATGTCAAAAGTAGTTTGCTGTATATATATCCAGCAGCAGAATTAGTCTATGGCGCCTATTTTATTTTATTTTATTTTATTTTATCTTATGTATTAATTATTAGTTACAAGAACTCACATACAGTGCTAACTATAGCGTAAACAAAACCTTAATCCCAAAAACCAAATCACAATATCAGCAAAAATATACCATGGGTCTGGTGCGCTAGTGTTGGACCCTGACACAAGTGACCACACTTTTGCACCCTTAGCATCTGGTACACCCAGATATGTGCTCCAGCACTCTGTCTCTCCTGAGGTACGTTCCCACACTAAATTACCCATCAATCTTTTGGACTCACTTTATAACACCATCGCATATCTGGAATAGACCACTCAACTACTCTGCTTCCTGAGTACCCCCTAGTCAATACCCGCCTTCTGACTAGCATTCATCAGCAAAAAAACAGCCTGCCCCCTGTGCCTCATGTCGTTGAGTTTTACGTTTTGGCACATCGTGAGTCCTATGATCACGATAATAAAAATCCCGTTAGTTTGACTAAAGAAGATGAGATTAATTCTGTTTGTTGCAAAATATGAGCAATTTTTATGAAGAACTCACAGACCTTTTACATACCGAAGTTGAGAAATTTGAGTTCATAACATACAACTTTGTAATGTACAATGTCTATGAGATATTGATAAAAATAGCTCATATTTTGCTAAAATTAAGATTTGTATCTGATCATTAGGGGACACAAGTGGAAGCATCATGATTAACTAGAGTCATTCGCGATTAGCCAAAACATAAAACATAATAACATGGCTTACGGTGGAGCACAAAAGACAGATTTTTTGTTTGCTGATGTTCCTGCCTTCTCTCATACCAAGATAGGGGCTACTCTTGGCAAAGACAGATAGGTTAGTTTGTATTATGGGGTAACGAACTCAAAGGAAAAGAGAGAGCTAGGCCGTATAATATTCGAGATAATGGAGGGAAGTCAGGAAGGCTCGAGTAATGATGGTTCAATAAAGGAAATATAATAAAATAGAACTTCTCAAACTTTAAACTTAAAAACTTGCTATATTATTAAGGTCTCCATGAGCAAAATGTATTTCAACTCCGATCCCTAATAGCTAGATACTGATTACCATCTGCGCCTCGTGGGATTACTGGCCCATCATTCTTTGCTTCCGTTCTCCCTTGTTCGTCTCTGGTGGACCCCTACCTTCTACCTGTACGCCTCTGTTGCTCTCCCATATTGACCAGCACACTTTCGTTACAATCAGATTTTCCCCTGCCCAGACTATCATCCTACTGGCCTGCACTTGAACGGACCTTTACCCTTCAGGTCCGCGGTTGCGGGAGCCTTTGTTCTTCTGGTCTGTGCTTGTATGGATCTTCACCCTCTAGGTCCACGCTTGCGCGGGCCTTTATTCTTCTGGTCCTTACTTGCATCGATCTTCGCCTTTCAGGTCCACACTTGAGTGGGCCTTTCCCCTTCCAGTCCGTGCTTGTACTGACCTTTTTCCCTCGGCTCTGTGATTGTGTGGACCTGATCCTCCTGGTCTACCATATAGTTGCCCCTAAATCCCCCTGGTCCACATTTTTGTGGCCCATGAATCCCCTTAGTCCATCTCCATCCGACTTCAGTTTTCCATTGGTCTGCACTTGCGCGGCCACCCAACCCCATAGGTCCTCATTGCCATGGATCTTGGCAACCTCATTCATTACTTGCTTGAATCATAAGCGTTCAGTCTCATCCCGGCTTGGATCTCAACCCTCGGATCCAACTACAACGCGCCTCAGTAGCCCTCAGATTGCTCCAGCCACTATACCTTTGTTCTTTGAGCCACTCGAGTTGAGCTCCTTGGCTTCTCGCATTATTCAGGTCCTCCCTGGATGCTCCAAGGGGTGGTACAGTCTTCGAGATCATACGAATATGGTAGAAATCGTGATTCAGCATTACCGTGCCAGTTCACTTTCTGCTACCTCTTATATATCACGCGAACTCTTCCCTAGAATCAGAATCTTCCTACCTATTACTTTTGTATAGTGCTTCGCCTAGTTCTGCCATTCCTCGCCACGCTTTTATTTTCACACACACCACCGATTCTAATATACATAATAGTAGGTCTCCAGATCCATGTGGCTATTCACGATCCAGCGGTTTATTTCCCTGGAGCTTTCCCCCTTGTAGCTGATGGACAGGCCCCTTAATTGGCTTCATTTCGGCAACCTACCGATCCCGTTCATTTAGCACAACCTGGACAAACCCAAGGAGGCAATTTGGTATACCTGATTCTATCGCATACTTCATTCCTACTAGCATAACTAGCTCGAGAGGTTCTGTCACTGGGGATTTGTTTCATTGTAGGGTCTGCACAATCACCACCTTAGATGGGCTGAACGAAGAGTATAGTAGCGGTTTGCATGACTTCCTCCCTTGGAATGAAGCCTTGTCCCTCTCTTGACATTCCCGGACCCAAAAATCGTGGCTTAGTGGCTCATTCTGTCCTGCCTCTTTGGTACATTGCAACAGCCTCCTCTCGATCTCCAACCAGGGTTGAAATGGGTGGAAGTAGTTCGCCACTGAATTGTAAATTTCAATCATTATGGATTCCATGTAAGTTTCTCTCCAGCCGAGGACCTTCTCTGCCACACACTGCCCCCAGAGTTCTTCAACATATTCGCGGAAGAGCACTGGTAGGTCAGGAATAGACAACTGGTCAGTAGCCTCGCTTGACGAGGGCCGCTTGATGCCTCCTGCCTTTCCAGCAAGTCTAGTCTTCTGAATTACCTGATCTACTCGCTACTTCCCTGCTGGGACTTGAATTTGGGGGCTAATCGCGAGTGCTGGGTGCCGGCTAGGTCTGCTGCTGGTTCTAAAGGCCTGTTCACCTATTGCTAAACCTCTCTCCTGGAGTCTCGCCGCCCTGGTAGAGCGTAATCTCTCATTCTGAGTCTCTATACCAAGAGCCCTGGCGGTATCATGAACATACATTCCGCTTAAAGCAAGGTGCTCTAAGGTCTGGACCATGTAAGCGATCCCAGTATGTCTATCATTGTACCAGAGTATTTGCTCCTCATATTGTACTCGATTGGAAGTGCGGTATGCATCTTTGACGTTTTCTATATACACGAGTAGCAATATATCAGTAGAGAGGTCATCCGGTAATCCCATTCGGCGGATACTATCTGAGGCATGACTCAGCATGTGCATTTTTGGAATCCGGAAATGATAGATTGCAGTCTCCAGTTTTTCCTTCTCTACCTTCCTCCGTGCCCTTGCCAATCCCTCTTCGGTACCCTGAGCCTCCATTGCAGCCCACCTTTTGTCGAAGTTCTTCTTCCTTGGTTTGGTACTCCTTTGCGGATAAAATACCGACTTGCTCTGGTAGAATATTGCGAGTCTGTTATCAAGCAGACCAAGTGTATAATCAGAGTGGCTGCGCTGCCCAACAATCAGAAGAAATTCGATCATGGATCTAAGACATGCTAGGACCAGTGCATCCTCTGATTGGCTAGATCGGACCCCATCGATCAATATTGGGCACAGCACAGCTAGTAAGAATCGTATTATAGTTCTTATCTCTTCCCCTGCCATGAACTGACTTGTTCGTAGCTTCGATTAAACCATTGAAAGCCTGGAGATGGCGGGCTCGACTTAAAAAGGTCATTAAACCAGCCTAATATCCTCCGCTGCTGCAGATATTCCATCAACTAATCCATCATTGTTTTAAGAATTCCTAGATGCAGGAGGAGAAGAGGGTAAGGTCGCCAGAGCCAGTATACATTGCATAACGGAAACCTCCAAAAAGGATTTTCCTCCGCCCGCAGATCAATGGATGCTAAGTACTCTACATCTTCGGTGTTTCCGCGTTCTAGCACTTACTGTTAGGACTTTGGATCGTAGTCTCTAAACTCCCCAACTCTACTACTCGGCTCATGCCCCATCTCAGTCCGTGGAATCTCGTAAATTGGGCAAAGACCATTGAGTATTCTTGCTAGAATGACATATTTTTGGTAGTCAGCAATCCAGGCTGCTAGGATCGAATAGCATTGATGGACCAGGCCATTAGCGCAATTCCAATTGTGCCCTAGACCTGCTATATCCAGCACGGCTATCGGCTTTAGAATACGCTCAATCCCTCCATGCCAAGATCTATGAATCTCGCGATTCTTCGGGTTCTTTTGAGGAATTGGTAAGAGAGCAACTAGTACCCATGCGCGTTTAGAGCACTGCCGGCGTTAATCTTTACTAATATTACCAATTGACATATTGACCGGCCAAGCAGCCTTGTGTCCAGAGAAGTTTGTAAGGTGGTTTTTATCGGAAGTGAAAAGCAGGGGAACCACTGTTCCATCTTTGGGCATCAAGTCTTGGGTCTCCCACCACTAGTCTGCGGTATGAATCTCATTATATACTCTTTGACCGGTACTATTGAAGATGCACTCGAGACCGAAGACCATATGCTCTGCGGAAGGCAAATAGCTGAGAAGTAGATGGATACAGTGGAGGATGTTGAGAGAGTACCATGTTGCGGACCCATATGGGAAGGCGGACCAGCTTCGGTGCCCAAAACCGTGTTCTACGCGCTCAAACAAAGACCACAGTTCATCTGCAGTCTGAAATAATATGGACTTGTCATCATCCAGTCTGCGCTGTAAATACTCATTGATCGATCCTTTTGCTAAGCCCGAGTGCAGCATCCACCATCCAAGCTCAAAGTCTTTGGCACTTCAAAACGGGTGCCATAGGTTCTAGTCCACGTCTAGGTATCTGCGGTAAAGCCCACCTGCAGTGCTATAGGATCTACCGGCTTCACACACGTGATACTTCGTTTTGCTGGGGTCAGGCAGACAGGTTAGGTCTGGGTTCCCCAGTTCTGGCCTTCTGGGTTCCTGAATGCTTTCTATGTCTCAACTTTCGAGATCTGTGGGTGGCTGCCATCCAGTGACTTCTCAATGATGTTAGTTTGAGCTAGGGGAGTACTTGATCTAAAATAAAACTTACGGTCCACCCAAGAATTGTCATCTTTGGGATGCCAATTGCTAGCATCCTATCTTTCACTCAGCGGACTGCTTGGGTACGGCCTCTGGTTCTTCTTTGTCTGTTTTTACCTTTTTACCCACTGGTTATAGTGGATTGAGAGGCCCTTACGTGTCTTGAAGGGCCTTCCTCAGTCTGGGCAGGTGGAATTTGACGTTATTGCGTTGAAATATTGCGACTGCCGTGATGCGATCGATGTGATAGGAGCCCAAAGAGCACAGTGTTCATCAGCAAAAAAAACATCTGTCTTTTGTACTCCACAGTGAGCCATGTCGGTAACTTTTACGTTTTGGCTAATCGGGAGTGACTCCAATTAATCATGATGCTTCAGATTGTGTTCCCTAATGATCAGATACAAATGTTAATTTTAGCAATGTATGAGCTATTTTCATCAATATCTCATAGCTATTTTACATAATAAAGTTGTATGTTATGAACTCAAAATTCCCAACTTCGGTATGGAAAAGGTCCATAAGTTCTTAATAAAGATTGCTCATATTTTGCAGAAAACAGATTTAATATAATCTTCTTTACTCAAACTAACGGGATTTTTAATATTGTGATCATAGGACTCATGATGTGCCAAAATGTAAAACTCAACGATATGAGGCACAGGGGGTAGGCTATTTTTTTGCTGATGTTTGTACAAGAGATATATTTGGTGTATAGGGCACATGAGCAACAAAAGAAATCTGTCTTTTATGCTCCATGGTGAGCTATGTCGTTGAGTTTTACGTTTTGGCTAATTGCGAGTGACCCCGGTTAATCATGATGCTTCCGATTGTGTCCCCTAATGATCAGATACAAATCTTAATTTTCGCAAAATATGAGCTATTTTTATCAATATCTCATAGACATTTTACATTACAAAGTTGTATATTATGAACTCAAATTTCTCAACTTTGGTATGTAAAAGGTCTGTGAGTTCTTCATAAAAATTGCTTATATTTTGCAGGAAACAGAATTAATATCATTTTCTTTAGTCAAACAAACGGGATTTTTAATATAGCGATCATAGGACTCACGATGTGCCAAAACGTAAAACTCAACGACATGAGGCATAGGGGGCAGGCTGTTTTTTTGCTGATGCAGGGGCTGTTGTGCTGGTTAATTATAGCTGACTTGTAACAGAACATCTCTCCTAGGTCTTTGTACTAGTACTAGTACAGTACGTATGCGGTGGGCTGGAGGGATGTGCCAAGGCGGACCTACCTGATGTCCTCGGTAGTACACCCGACACGGATCTGGCTGTACAGACCATACTGTACAGACTCGGCGACAACCCATCCCGTCTGTAATTGAGTGTACTTGAAAATGAACGCTTGTTCAAGAATCCTGAGCGTACTGTTCCAGATATTGATCTTGAAAACAACACCTTATCTTGAAACAGATGTTTGTTCAAGTACACGAAATGCACTGTTCCCTGGGGATGCGTGAGACTTAAATGCTCAGTATTATGAACTCTGAATCTTGAAAGAGGTCCTGGAAGGGATATATAGAGAACGGCTTTCACCTCCTAGCTAGAAGATCATACGCCACGAAGTTTCCAGTACACAACAGTCTATATTAGAACACAAAGTCTACTCAACACGCCAATACCTGAACCTTTGATTTCAGTTCTATTCCCTATTCCAGCCCTGCTTTGAGTTACAGTCTTTCTAAATCGAATTCTTTTCTCCGACCTTACTCTAGACTGCAAATATCAGAACCTGTATCAGATATATATACAAATAGGTACTACCCAATCCCCAAATAGTTACGGAAATCTAATCTTTCCAGACTCCAAGCTTCGATCCTGACCATCTTCACACTATTTAACATTCTCAATATAAAACAATTGACTTAGCTGACCTAGTAACCCTGCGCACCAAGACTCTCTAGCCAAATTAGATATATAATTAGGTAAGCAAGACTCAGACTATTTGCTACCACCGCAGTTACTAACTTAATATTGTGTGGCAGAACACAGATATTCTGAGAATGGCACCCCCCGCGGTAGCTGGAATTTATGTGAAACTTAGTTATCCCAGTACAGGCAACAAGGAATATCAAACCTTTATTTCAGACTTGAAAAGAATTTGGCTTCGTCAGCAGTATCCGGACCTCATCATCGGACCAGCAGCTCTTGCAGCTAAGCCGAAGACAGCCGATTGGGAGTCTGAGCTCCTTCGAATGTATACTGACTTTCCAAATCAATGGGCTCTGGCAAACCTTGCGAGTCCGGTGGATCGTCGGACATGCTCTACACAATTCATAATTCAGCAGGCAAAGATGGTCCACGATGATATGAAAAAAGAAAGAGAGAGGACTGAAGTAGGGAGGGCTAAAGCTGCCCGAGCAGCTGCCGCCCAAACTATTGCCAAGTACAGCAAACGCTGTATAGTGGTCATGAACTCAGTGACCCCCGTGAGAACCACTCTCCCTACGACTACTACCATCCTCAGCACTCATGGAAGGCCCGCGACTACTAGGGCCCGCAGCACCCCCAGTAGCCCTGAGACTACCAGGCCCCACAGCACCTTTAGAAGCCCCAAGACTACCAGGACCCAGGGCACCCCCAGAAACCTCCTGGGTACCAGCTCCCTGGGTACCAGCAGCCTTTCAATTACCAGCAGCCCCTTGGCCAAAAGGAGGGCATTGGCTACCAGGAAGCGGACAAGGTTTGATGATAATGGTTAGGTTCCTAGGAGCCCATCTAGACTACCTGCAAAGCGGTAGAGACAAGTAGAACTGCCAGAGTTGTGGTTCAGCTCTTTCAGCATTTCCTTCTACGGTCCTGAAAGTAACTGAATCCACTCTATTTCCTACACTAACGTCTATGAGTTTCCCAACCTTGTACTTTGGGCCAGCGAGAAGCCCCACAACTTAGAAGAAAGTCCATGCTACTCAAGACGACTATAACACTACGGATAGATAAGTACTTGGATCTCTTTCCCGGTGAGGAGTAGTGTGGCAGAGTAGAATTTGGTATCCCGGACTAAGAATCATGGAATGCGGCATTGATGATGGTCTAAAGCAACCGCCCTTATGTGGAATTCAACGCTGGTCTTTTACTGGTAGCCATAGCTGCCGAGAATGATGAGGATAATGGAGTCGAGGAAGAGATTATGCTGGACGCTACTAGTGAGGACGAGGATGAGCCAGAGCTGGGAAGGGACAATCGCCCTGGGAACTCAGAGCCAGAAGATGATGGGGAACGGGCTTTTAGTCTTTGGGTTCATTCAGGATGAACAGAAGTAAAGGTAAGGAGAGGGCAACGGAGACTGGGGACAACCCAGGTGATGGGGGCCCGAACCAAGGTGATGATGATGATAGTGATGATTATAATGGTGATAATGATGATAGTGATAATGATGATAGTAATGATGATGATAATGGTAATGATAGCGATGGTGATGGTGATGATGGTGATGATGGTAATAATGATGATGATAGTAGGTTGTATCATCGCTCAAGTATGTGTTGGTCTAATGTATTGTCAAACTTTGAGAATTTACCAGCTCATTTACTTTTCCATAATTTGCAGATAGAGTGCCTCTGGAAATACCATCTTCCCTACTTGACATGATAGTCCGCAATGGAACCGATAGGTCGATCTCGTGACATATTAGGGAAACCAACCCATTGGATGCTGATGATAATGCAACGGCAACTGCGGCCCCGAATCCTAGTTCCTCTAGCAATAGCGGGTTTCTCGGATTCTGTGGTGACTAGCTCAACAATGATTTTAAGCACCAATACTTTGAAGATGCCGTGAGAATATTGGTAGCAAAACTCCTAACCCCAGTCAAAGGTGATATTGGGCCCCGAATGCTCAGAATCCCGGGAATCCCCCATGGAAGGTTCCTTCCTTATCAGGTCTGGGGTGTCTGGTTTATTGTGGAGCGTATCTTCGTGGACTATCCCCCTGTAGCACGGAGCGTGGATGATATAAGAGTAGGAAAGACTCATTGTGCGCTTGTCACGCTACTCTACCTCATGTATATCGCTAATCAGGTTCGAGCAGGCAAACCCTTGCCATGCTTAGATGGAAAAATGGTGGCTCAATTGGAACAAGTTCTGTAGATCTTTACCACCAAGAGTGAGATATATGGACGACCCTCCATCATCATCGTCCACTCCAACCTTATCCCTGCTTGGAAGTGAGGAGTCCAGAGTTTGATTCCAAGGACTGGGCTCGACCTAATCAACCTCTATTCTCAACGCTGGCTGAGTCACAATGAACTCAACCTCAGTCCTGACGACCCCAGGCGCAGTAGAGCCATCTATCCGATATCCTATAGTGCCTACCAAGCCCGCTATTGCAATCCTGAACACCTGAAGGGCTGATAGTGGGGGGTTGGGATCTTTGATGAATCCCATATGGCGAAATCCTGAGTAATACAGACCTTCAACTCCCGAATGAAAATTGATGTTCCCTGTAGGATCCAGCTCACAGTTACCCCAATGCACCATACAGTGGGTTATTGAGTTGTGCAGACTGAGTGGCTGTTCACTCAGGTCACCGATGAGGATGAGATGGAAAACCACAGTCCTCATCCACTTAACTCAGTAGTAGCAGAGACGAAGCGCGAAGATAATACATTAGAGGAGGCATATGAGCGGATGAAGGATATTGCGTAGCTGTGGAGCATCCGGCCCTGGGGGGAGACTAAAGACTCAAACGGGGAGCCCCTAGTCCGTATTCGGGAACTCGTTTAGCATGATATAAACCTGCAATATACTGACGATGAGGTATCTACAATGGATAATTGGATTGAGGATGCCCAAGGCGATAAGTGGAATGCTATCCAGACTATTCTGCATGAGTGGCATTATGCGTGCCTCACCATAGACCTTCTGGACAACGATGTGAGCTCAGATAACTCAGAACTTGCAGATAGAGGAGTCTCCTATTATCAATATTGGGATCTCAATAACTTCTGCAGCGGGCCTGTGTTCAGATGGCTTTCGGATGTTTTCATTCCACAGTTGCTGGGCAGACCTGAAGGAGGGGTACCGAATAAGGTTGTGATTTTTGCGACGCTGGCAGGTCAAGCATCTTATGCCAATTGGTTCCTCTGGACCTTTCATGCCGGTATTCACTCTATTGTGTATCACTCTGGGATTGTTTTGAGAGATCAGGATAGGCAACTGTAAGTGTTTGCTTTAGTCGATAGACTGGCAGCGCTGATTCTCACTTCAGTCCTCGGTGGCACTGGGCTGAACCTAGTTGCAGCAAACTATATCATAATCTTGCAAAGGTTCTGGCACCTGAATGAGCAATGTCAAGCAGTTGCACGGATTCACAGTATCGGCCAAAGGTGGACCCCAAAAAGCATGGATTCTACATTGTGAGGAAGAGGTAGATGATAGGGTAGAAGAAATTCACCAGAGCCATGGAAAGTTTGAGGCACGGATCATGCATGGATTGATTGGGCAGAAATTCTCCTATATAGAGTTAATGGATGCTAGAGCAAAATGAATCCATGAGCTTGAGGCACAGTGATCAGCAAAAGAATACCCTGCGTCAGATGCGTCGGCATTGCGCCCTGTCGCAAGCGACGTCGCTTCTGCGTTCCCTGCGTCAGGTGTGCCCTGACTTGCGTTGCAATGCATGCATGCATCCTGTGCTTCCTGGGTTGCCTGGCAATACTCTTTCTCTCCTGATGCCACCTCACGTCGTACTGACCCCTGTCTAAACCTTAGCTCTGGTTCACTCTCATGACGGTGCCGGCTTCACATTGCCTCTTCCACGCGTCCTGACCTATTTTCTCATATCATCTCCGTTGTCGGCCCCTGCCCCAGTTTAGAATCTCAGGTGTACAGGGCAAACTAGCTAGTAGTATAATAGTTTCTTACTCTTATTTTCTAGACAATTGGTTTCTATAAACATATACAGCTTGACGATGTGCTCGCGCCTGCAAAACGCCATCTAGCGAATTGTGGTGAGGTTCCCCCGACTTCTTCACCACAATTTGCTAGACGGTATTTTTCGTCCTGGCAGTGCCATGTGATATCACACTACGTACAGCCAGCGGCCCCTCCGGCCCACCAGTATCCTGATTTCTTAATATACTTCGTTGAGCGTTCTCAAATCAATCCGGCTATTAACCAGCCAGCGCTCTTCCAGCTCGGGGATCAGGTGCGCCAGGCCGAGGATTACTCCTACGTCAACTATCGTAAACTCTGA